>JAJMHC010000086.1:0-28280 GCA_030582855.1 Hemisphaericaspora lyxosophila
ACAATAGATTGTTGCATTTAATTTCAAGAGCAGTGGGTAAAAAATGTATTGCCACTATAACTGACGGTGCTCGTTATCAAGGTTTATTGGTTGCTGGTGGTTTAGCCGACGGAACAGAGCCATTATCGATTGTGTTATATAAACCTCAAAACGTAGGTAAGAGCTTGATCAATGAAAAGAATAATCTTGACAATGGGGCATTACCCGAAAATTTGGTGATTGATTCTAAGGATTTAATTGATTTTGAAATTAATGATATTGACTTGAGTGAACCAATTACATACAATATAACTAATGGGAAAGAACCTACCAAGGAAGTTACTGAAGAGGAAACCAAGGAAATTACTTCTAAGGAGTCACCCAAGGAGTCACCCAAAGAATCACCCAAAGAATCACCCAAGGAACCAGTTCAAGAACATAAAGAGGTTACCTTGAAGGAAGAATTTAAATTCAAGACTGATTCTGACATTTCTGGAAGAACCGCTATTAAAGAACGTGAATTACAAAGGTGGGTCCCCGACGAAGATGTTCAACATCCTCTTTTGACTTTAGAAGACCATGGAGGTGCATGGGATCAATTTAAAGTCAACGAAGAAAGGTTTGGGGTTGAGTCTACTTATGATGAACATCTATACACCACAAGAATCGATACTTCTGCTGCTGATTATCATGAACGAGTAGCTAGAGCTGAAAGGATCGCCAGGGACATTGAAAGTCAAGCCAGTAGTGATCGTCATATTCTAGAAGAACGTGGTATTGTAGTCGATGATAGTGGAATGGATGAGGAAGATAAGTATTCGGGTGTTGATAGAAGGGGTGATGAACTCATGGCAGCGTTGAGAAATGCTTCCCTTTCACAAGAATATGTGGCAGGTTCCCCAAGTGGGCCTAGAATGTCTCCTGGAAAATATGTGACACCTAGACAACGAGCTGCTCAATATCATAATGATCCCGCGATTGTTTCAAGTTCTGCAATTGCCAAGAAGGTTGCATCGCCTCCCCCTCCTGGACAAAATCAACAGCTGCCTGTGCCTGTGCCAGTGCCAGTATCAGTTTCAGTTTCCGTGCCAGCTACCGTGCCAGCTCCTGCTCCTGCTCCTGTTCCTGCTCCTGCTCCTGTTCCAGCTCCTGCTCCTGCTCCTGTTCCTGCCCCTGCTCCTGCTCCTGCCCCTGCTTCCGAAAAACAAACCCAGGAGCAACCAGTCAAGGTACAACCAGTCAAGGTCCAACCTGTCAAAACACAACCAGTCAAGGTACAACCTGCTAAAGAACATGCACCAGTTCCAGAAAAACCCCAATTTCCACAGCCAGCTCCTAAGGCAGTCACAACTTCTGGAACCAGTGCTAGCTCACCTAGTGCTGAACTTAAAAAGATTACTCCAAAGAAACCAGATTCCATCCCACCTAAGCCTCAAGTATCTGCTAGCCAACATAATGAATCATTCAGATTGAATGCTCAAAGTGAAATTAATTCTTTACGTGAATTCAGTGCTAACTTCAAAATTCCACATAAAATGCCTCAAGATTTGTTACCAATATTGTCTAAAGATAAATTGAAGCAGGATGAGATATTGAAGAAACAACATGAACAGCAACAACTCAAGGCAAAGAAACAGGCAGAATCACCTACCAAGAAAGAAGCTGCTGTTGTTGCTTCAGGCAGCACTACTTCTGGTACTTCCAAAACGTTCAAGTTGAACCCCAAGGCAGCTGCTTTTACTCCATCTACCATGCATGCACAAGTAACTTCACCAAAACCACCAAAGGTTAATTTCCATAGATCTCCTAGTAATGTTTCTCCAAGAATGGCACATTCCAGGCCTTATTCTTCTAATGGAAGTGTTAGTTCCCAAGGCTCTTCAAAGAGGCACCATCAGCTTTCAGCTGCTGAGTTCTTTGGTGGACATGAGAAGGTTCCAACTAAGGAGGGCCAAGAGAAGAAGATGAATGCGTTTAAGTTTGGATTCAGTTTGTTTGTTACCGCTAGAAATAGACATGATGATAAAGATGGTCCTGTGTTTTATGAAAAGACATTCCAAACACCACCTACTTGGGACTCGACAATTGATGAGACTCATGATAAATTATTCCCATCGGTATCCAACATAAAGCCAGGACCGGGAATGATCATTCCTGCTGTTTCACCGTTTATGCCTAGTCCAATGATGGGAGCTCCAGGAATAGCGACTGGATTCCCTCCACTAAATCCAAAATTCCCCATGTCCCCTCAACAACAACAGGCCGCCGCTGCAGCTGTCATGGCCATGCAATTTGAACGACAGCAACAACAATTCCATGCCGCCATGCTATACCAACAACAACAACAACAACAATTTGGTGGTGGAGTTCCTCCAGGACAACCGCCAATGCCAATGTATCCAGGCGGTGATTCTCCATTTATGCCACCTGCTGGTTTTATGCCACCTGGGTTTGTATCAGGGGGTAGTCCAGTCAATGGCAATATTATGCCGGGAGGTACCCCAACGGCAACAAGCCCATATTCATCGGCTGGAGGACAACCACAACAGCATCATCAACAACAACAACCGCAGCAAGGATATAGCGGACATCATCATGGAGGCAATAGAAGGTTCAGTGGTCAATCGTCTAAGCGAAGTGGTCATAGTTGAATGTTTAGAAGTTTTAAGTAGTGAAATACACAAAGAGAATTCTTAGTATCCAAGATATTTGTAGAAAGAGTTTGTAGGTGGTGTAGATGAGGGTGGGGGGTGCGGGGGTATCTAAAACCCTCATATAATAAAGGGATGGGGGCATGCAAGACTAGCATCTCCATGAATAACCAATAAAAGAGATGCTTAACCTCAATGCTTGCTAACAAAACTACAACACAGTTAGGAATTGGTGGTATTGCTGTTGCAATTTACTGGTGACAAACCAATTTTCTTTTTTTTGTTCTCAGGTAAATTATCACTCTTTTTTTTTCCCTATTTTGTTTACAACACCACGGTCTTATCAATCTCTATCTACGCAACATTATAACACGCCAGCAAAATGGATGAAGCAACGCTATCCAAGATAGGTGAGCTTATCAAGTCGGAGGAAGACTTATCAAAGGTAGGTTCATTGCGTCAACAATTCATGAAAGAGAAGGCATCGGTGGATATAAGGCTTTCATCAACAACCCAACTCCAAATCGACGGGATAATGGATAATTTAAAAAAATTGAACGACACGGCAAAGAGAGTTGCTTCATTAAAATCCAACATCAATCGAATCAATCAGTTACATGATGAATCCATCACCTCCGTTAAGGATTATGAGATCATTAGAAAGATGACAACTGTTCATCAATTCCTTACTCAAGTTTCGAATTTATATAAGGATATCCCGGGATTTAAGAATTATCTTGACGGCTTGGATGAACAAATTGCATATGAGACTGAACAAATGAAGAATAGTTTGGAATACACTTTACCCGGTCTTCTACGCATACACTATTCATATAATCAAGCGAGAAACTTTCAAGATTATTTAGAAGAATATTCGAAAACGTTATCTGACGATGTACAATCCATTGTTTTTAGGATTTTGGCGCCGATGAAGAAGACAACCAAGTTATTTGAAGGGTTGTTGTCTGAAATAATCAATAGTATCACTGAATCGGGAAAGCTACAGAATTCTGAAATGATCTGTAAGCTTGTTAAAGTGATTGATTTTGAGGATAAAGAAGACTTGAAGTTCACGTTAATGCAAAACCTAAAATTGAATTTGTCGAGAGATATGAGGACCGTGGCATATTCAAATTTTAGAAGATCAAGAAGAAATTATAAGAAGTTCTTCTTTGACAAATTCGAAGACTGTCTAAACGAAATGTTTGACTCGTGCATTGATTATTTTAAAGATGATCAGATCAAAGTTTATGACAGTTTGGGTTGGTTGGAGGATGAATTGCTATTTGTTGCCAATCAGTTGTGTTTTCTCTTCCCCCAGGATTGGAAAATAAGCACATTTGTTCAAAATGTGTTTTATAATCGGTTACATCAGTTTACCATGGCTGTGATTGATTCTGAGCCTACAGCTGAAAATTTATTGAACATATTAGCTTATGATAAACACTATACTAATTTCATAGCCACATTGGATCAACAACCAGATTCACCCTCGAAACAAAAGACGGAAAAAAGATCCATCATTGGTGAAGAGTTGAAAGAAGTGGTGTTGGAAGACTACGTAAAGATGATTGTCTCCAAGATGAATGAGTGGAATGAAAATTTGATGAAACAAGAAACTCGTTCATTCAAAGAAAGAGATACGTCTCCTGCTTTTTATACCTATCATCAAACAATTATAGGGGAAGACGCCAATGGTAACCCCACCGAAGATGATAGGGATTTCGAAGTATATGTCCTTCCTGATTTCACCACCCCGTTGACTATGCTTAAGGAGCAAGCGGATGTGGCGGCTGGGTCGGGATTTTCCAACGTCTTGGTTCGGGTAATTGAAAACTGGTCACTCTGTTATATTCAAAGAACTAATAATTTCCATGAATTGGTGATTGATGAAATGAAAAAATACTTTTCAGTCTATAATAAGGAGAATTTTTTGATGCAACAAAGCAAGGCAGAAAGGTTATTCAGAAGGAAACCATCTGAGCCAATCCTTGATGTTGATAATATGACTCCTGAACAGATTGCTGAAATCTCAAAACCCGGTTTAATTGAATATTTCACTGCATTGGGTAACTCGTATGAAATTAATACTAATAGGCTTCAAGATAAATTGTTACCCAATTATCTAGATCTAGCAGGGATTAAATATCATGATCGAATTACTAAAGCCTTTAATGACACTTTGGGTCCAGGTACCGACTTGCTCGCTATTATCATTAATTCGCTTCTGAGCATGGTGCTTAACGACTTGTATCCTGCAATGTCTTCCCTCTTCACTAAGAAATGGTACGAGGGACAAACGCAAAATTCAGATGAACAAGAAATAGCACAAACAATGGTGGAAGTGATAGATGAGTTCATGGGAGAATTCAGTGGGTCTTCATACGAAATATATCTGATTGCCTTGGCGATTTTTTTGGACGATTTTATTTCCGGGTACATTCGGATTGGATATGAGAATATTCTTCATGGTGACGGGAGGAAAATAGATCCAAAGGCAGTTAAGAAATATAAATCATTTTCTGAGGCTATTGGTCGCGATGTTACTATCCTCTATAGGGGGTTGGAGCATTTATTCAATAGAGGAGATTCACAAGTTCTTGTAAATGCTTTAAGGGCAATCGAGTATTTGGCTGATTTGGGTACTTGTGAGGAGCCAATGAAGACAATTCCCGAGATCTGGGAGAATGACATATTAAACACCCTCTATTTCTGTTCTGTGGAATACGTTAGGGGTGCTTGTTTGTGTAGAAAGGATATGAACAAAGCGCAGGTGAATGAATTGGTGCTCACTTTGGAAAGAATCCAAAGGACTCATCATCAAAATGTACAACCAGATGAGAGGCCTGGTCTGGTATTCTTGCGTAATTTCTCTTTCAAAGCCTAGTTAATATGAGTATAGATATATAGATATATATATATATATGTAAGCGATTAATATATCTATCATTCAGTCATCGCTCTCTGACGACGATGAATATCCTAAATTAATTTCATTGTTTCGAACTGTCGGTTTTCTAGTCAAGGTAATCTTTGACGGTATGGCTGGACGCTTGATCTGTATTTGCTTAGGTGGTTCCTCTTGTGCTCGGCGTTTGGAACGGTTTGATTCGAATGCTAATCTTGCCTTTTCTTCGTCATCTTGTTCTGCTTTCAACTGATTCTCTACCTGTAATTTGAGTTCATTTTGGACTTTGGATTCCGCCAATTCTGCAATCTTATCTGATCCACCTTTTGCTTCCACATCATCGAGTCTATTTTGTAACTCTTCCAAATGCTCATTAATTTGTTGTTGTTTTTGTTGTTCCTGTAATCTCTTCTCTAGGTTTTCCATCACATCCCCATTATTTAATGACTGGCGTTCAGTCCAGAACGGGTTGTTTTTCCTCTTTTCTTTAAATAGCTGAAACTTCATATTCTCTTCTTCTTCTCTTTCTAATCTCTTTAGCAACTCGTCTTCAGTTTCATTGGCTTTAGCATCGGATGTGACCTTTATAGTAGGCTCATAATTTCGTACCGCGCCATCTTCTGGGGTATACCCTGATGTTTGCGGGTTTGTTTTGAATGTGATGGTATTATTACATCCAGGACAAGTGATATAGAACCGAATGATTTTGATATTAAGGTATTTCTCGTTGGTGGTTTCCTTTCTGGCATTGAATGATCTTCGTTCCGCAATGTATTCATTGCATTTTAGGCATCGCATTGAGTAAGGCGCCATCATACGGATCTTGATAGTTTGGTTGACATTCTTCTTCTTTTTAACCACCTTGGAGGGATCCCAGTCTGGTGGATAGTACTTGTTTATAGCTTTTCTTTCAGACATGAAGGAGGGGGAGGAGTAGGGGATTGGTACTTGGTACTTGGTTATAAAAATAAGAGATGGGAGGAAATGTACCTCTCTATCAACAGAAAAATACGAAGCAATTATTTGGGGCCTTGGTTAAAAAAACAACTAAACCCGTTTTTGGGAGCAACAAGAGATTATCAAAGGTTTACTTACTACACTACATTCAGACAAAGGTTTCAATGACACTTTCCTTAATAATATACAGAATAATGGGGTGCTCTTTATTATAAAGAATTAATTTTGTTTGTTTAAACCCAAAAATCCAAAAAAAACAATATACGTATGCTATTTAAATAGTAAGATTAATATCAACTGTAATATGTATTTCAGACCTTCACACTTAATCAGCGTTTCTCTTAGCAGCCTTCTTGGCGAACTTTCTTTGAGTACCAAAGATCTTCTTGTCTCTGTTCTTCTTTTGTTTTCTTTGTTGTCTAGAAGCCTTTTCGACCTTGTCAGCTAAACCGTATCTGACCAATCTGTAAGCTGGTTCAAACTTCTTAGCATCAGCGACGGATTGGTAGATTAAACCGAAACCGGTAGATTTACCTCCACCGAATTGGGTTCTGAAACCGAAAACGGAAACAGCATCCTTTTCAGCCTTGTAGATTTCGGATAACTTTTCTCTTAATTCATCCTTAGAGACGTTAGCTCTGTTTGGGTGCAAGACGTCAATGACGAATTGTCTTCTGGCCAATAATGGGTTGGAGATAACCTTTCTAGTTCTGATGGTAACAGCGTCAGACTAAATATATATGTGTTAGTATTTTGATCAAGCTGATATTGCAAACCTGAGGAGGGGGGATTAATTAAACTGTTGATTTCTTTATATGTAGTTGATATTTGCCTAGACTGACAAAAATTATTGTGGTATAAAATAGTGGTAGTATAATTTGCCTAATTTTTACTATTCATTCTGTTGTAGTGCAATTCCTTCCGGGAACAGTTCCGTGTTGGCTTATTTGGAGTTTTGTAAATCTGTATTCATTCGATAGAGGTAGTTGAAAATTTTTTTTCAATATAATCTCTATTCATAAACTCCTCTTCTCATATGCTCGGGTGTAGTAATCTTTCGAAAAGTTGTGAATCTTGTGGTTGTGGTATTTCCCAGTTCATTTATAAGTCCTCCTCGTGTTGGTCTGACGATATGACGTTTGGTCTACATACCATTTTGTATGATATTATTCCTATAACGGTTCAACTAATCAATAAAACAAAAAATTTCAATACCAAAATTTTTTTTTTCATTGACTTTGGTGAGGATTCGCACTGTGAAGGTTGAGAGGTTGAGTGAGTGAGTGAGTGCAGCGAGCGAGTGGAGTGGAAGTTTACTATGAGAAACAAAATTTTCTGTGTGACTGCATATAGTACAATGAGAGTACAAAGCGATATTTTGTATGGGCGCCTGGCCAGTTTTTTTTTGGCCCTTGTAGTGTGTGCACACTATAATAACATGAAAAAGGGGCGGCCTGCAGACAAATTCAATTTTCTGTTGGGATCGAGAAAAAACAGTCACGTCTTCACGTGACTGGGATTTGAGAATTTTTCGTTTGGTTGAGTCAGCGAAATCATTTTGACCCTGTGACTATCCTGACACAATGAATAGAGAAAATGAGTGGTAAAAGACACATGATTATCTTTAACAGGGACATACTGAGAGTTCCTTGTGTTTGAAATCAAGTCGCGGACGTATACGTAGGACTTTCTTGTGATGCCTGTTGAAGTATATATGAATTCTATTCCCCCCCCCCTTACGGTGAGCGAAAAATTGCTGCAAAAAAAATGAAAAACGCAATTTACTAGTTGAATCTATTAAAAACGGTATACATACATTAACAAGTAGGAAATACCTATTCATACTATACAATAGCTAAATAAATAATTTGTCAAACTTACTCTCCATTTTGAACCCCCCCCCCCCTTTTTCTTCAACTACTGCTTCTTGAATCTCAAAACAAGATAGGTTACAGCCCTATAGAAGAAGATGATGGCAATCAAAACTCCAATCCAAAGATGTTTGTCGTAGTTTGCATAGCCAAGATTATCCAACACCGCGGGACCATCAATCTTACATTGACCAATCAATGGTGAATTGTACATGCAGTGACAATTGGAATCACAATTAAAGGTTCTATTGTTGAATTCATTAAACATCATTCCTTGGAATACATATCTTTGATAATCAACCCAGTAAAATGTATAATACCAAAACACGTTCAAAATGTTGGATGGTACTAAGAAACCACCAACAGCCATCCACAACCCGTTAGCAAAGGCGGTCAAAGCTAAGGCAATAACAAAATTGGGGAAGATGGAAGCGATAAAGATGGTCATGGATTCAGCAGCGACAAGATCTAAGAATAACCACATGAGATAATAGAAGAAACCGGTGGCAGTTTGGTGGAAATTGACCATGAAAAAGGTAATAATACTAAACACGGTAGCAATGAGGAACAAGAATGGAAGACCAACTAAGAAATTGGAAAGGGAGAATGCAAAGGGCCCATATAAGCCGTTCAACCTTTCCTTTTTAAAACTGAGGTAGTCTTCGAGGTAGGAAGGGATATAAGCAACCGACATAAACGACATAAAGGCCCCAGAGAAGAAGATGGCGTTAATGAATGGTTGGATGTTTTCTTGACTAGCACCTAATCTCAACCAAACCGTACCCATTAGAATAGCTAACCCCAAGTACATAACCAATCTGACATAGTAGGTCAAAATATCTCGTCTAGCTTTGATTAACACTCTATGTGTAAGCGTCAAGGTGTTGTTTATTTCCTTCTTGCTATCAAAACTATGGAGCTCAATTTCTGAATCGTCATCATCATCGTCGTGTTCATAATGGTCCTTTTCATTCTCCTTGTCGGATTCTCCCCATTTGTTAACCAAATCTTGCAAGATGTGCATTTTTTCGTCAGCAGAATCATGAGCATCACCAGTAAAGTCGGTATTTATCAAATCAAGCACATGTTCAGATGGGTTGACATAAGCTGGGATGGGATAACCAATTGAGTCAAAGTACTTGACCACTTTATCAACTCTACTATTGTAGACGGTCTTACCTCTGGATAAGAAAAGAACTTTATCAAACAATTCAAAAGTATAAGTTGAGGGTTGATGAATTGAACATATAACAATCATATTTTCTTCCCTGGCTAGTTTCTTAATAGTACTAATAACTTCTCTGGAAGCAACTGAATCCAAACCAGAGGTAGGTTCATCTAAAAATAAAATTGATGGTGTAGTAATAATTTGTGAGGCAATACTGACTCTTCTCTTTTGACCACCAGAAATACCTTTTTGGATTGGACTACCGATCTTAACATCTCTTTGGTTTTCTAAACCCAATACAGAAATAGTTTTATCTACTAGTTGTTTTCTATAACTTGAAGCAATGCCTGAAAACTTTGCCGCAAAATCCACTGTTTCTAACACAGTTAATGAACCAATTAATGAATCTTCTTGTTCAACATAAGAAGACAATTGCTTGATCTTCGCCAAGGTAGCATGTTCTTTGTTAATCAAAATTTCACCCGTTTGGATAGAAGAGCCCGGTTTAGATCTCTGGGCTAATATATTTAAAAGGGTGGATTTTCCCGAACCCGAAGGCCCCATAATGGCAAGCATTTCGCCGGCAGCGACAGAACCGCTTACCCCATCAATTAAAAATTGTTTGTTGCCCTTTGTCAATTGGAGCTTGATATTAGACCAAGAAAGGACTTCTGCTTTGTTTGACATTGTGTTTGCGTTATTATTATTATTGTTATTATTATTGAATGTTTTGCAATTTAAACTCTAAAAACTGTGGAGGCTCTTGTAAATTGTTAATTTTAAGTGTGGCATTATTGTTCGGTATATCACGCATTTTTAAACTAAAACGGAAAATCGGATAAATTTTATTTTGATTTTGTGTAACATTCATTTCAAATTCCGCAAAAAAAACCTGTTTTTCTTCTGACAGCTAGACGATACGGGGTTTGGGTTTGGGTTTGGTAGAGGATTACTAAATCATCCCCCCTAATAGTCTTGGTACTCGGTGTTAACAACAATTTCCTGACAAATCAACCTGCTGCTTATTTCACCTTGTATGAAATTCATGGATATGAATTCGCTTCGGCTCGGCTACACCCATGCACTAATTTTGTAAGTATTACTGTGGATGGCTGACGCACAGAAATTTACACACCACAGTTCTTTGAGTGACCCATCGGTTGGCGATGCGGAAGTATATATATATATATATTGAAATTCGCCTGAAAAGAAACCAAAAGAGAAATATTATCCCAATTTGGAAATCCTATGCGTACTTCGTAACAAATAATAAAATGTGGAAAGAATTTGCAAAAAGCGGTCTAATTATGTGGAGGGAGACGAATTGGGAAATCCTTTGCGATCTTTCTCTCCGCCCGCCCCCCTTGAAATAACCTCAATCGTGAAAATCAGATGGATGTGCAAAGGATTGTCAGGTTAATTCTTGGGTGAATTACATGCAATTGTGGGTATAACGAACGGCTGGAAAGGTGATGGGATGTTCTGCATTGTGTGGTGTACGTACTCGAACAATAACAACCCTGATTCTAAAGATTAACTGCTTATCTTATCACTGATCAAAATAACCGTTTAGTTACCTCATCGCTCTCTCTCTCTCTCTCTCTCGAAAATGCACCTTCCCTTCACTGATTGTTCATTGGTATGTCAAATTTATTTTTACTGCAGGCATTTCTTTTTTTTTTTTTTTGCAGCAATTTTCCAGCCACACTTTTAGTTGAAACAATCAAAATAATATTCGCACCACACCAATATATTATTACTGGAAATTTTTTAGCTCCCCAGGCAATGAGTAACAATGCACGCCGGGCCTGTTATGCATTGATAATACATGAGTCCACTACACGTGAAAAATAGTACCATAATCATCTCATCTGCTCCCTCCCTCCCTTTTCGTCCCCCTAAATCTAACATGGAGTACATAAACCCATCAATATCCCTTGTTCTATTTGCATATTTTTGACATATTCTTATCCATAAACATCTCAATCACAAAATGTCAGACGATACTTCTACTGTGTTTTTATTACCCCAATCTAGTGGTTATGGTGTCCTTATTGGGGTCGGTGGTATCTTTGCTATCGGTATGATTATCACTACATACCTCTTGAAGAGATATTTACATGAGAATGCCAACAGCACTGAAAACTTCTCAGTGGCAGATAGAAGTGTTGGTACTTTTCTTTCTGCTTCGGCTGTCTATTCTTCCTGGTCATGGGCTGATGAATTATTATGGTCAACTACAATGGTTTACAATTATGGGATCCAAGCTTCATACTATTACGGTGCTGGTTTAGCGGTACAAATTGCGGTGATGTCTTGTATTGGTATTCATGCTAAGAAGAAGGCTCCTCGTGCTCATACCAGTTTGGAAATTGTGGAATTGAGATACGGTAAAGCTGCTCATATCTTATACTTGTTCCTTGCCTTAACTACCAATTTGATTTCTTGTTCTTCTATGATCTTGGCTGCTTCTGGTGCTATTTCCATCATTGCTGGTAATTTACATATTGTTGCTGCTACCATGTTGATTCCATTTGGGGTCTTGTTGTATACTATTGTCGGTGGTTTGAAGGCTACTTTCTTAACCGATTTTGTTCACACTTTAATCTTGTTGACCGTTTTGGCATACATTAATACTTCAGTGTTGACTTCTGATAAGATCGGTGGTTTAGACTCATTATATACCATGTTGACTGAATTCGAAGCCACTGGTACCAGATACATCGAAGGTAACTATCAAGGGTCAATGCTTACCGGTAAATCCCTGGGGGCGCTTTTCTTTGGTTTAATCTTAACCTGTGGTAATTTTGGTCTTACAGTGTTAGATTCCTCATTCTGGCAAAAGACCTTCTCTGCTTCACCAAGAGCCACTGTCCCCGCCTATCTTATCGCTGCCGTCTGTATCTTTTCCAATGTCTGGCCATTGGGTGCTATTGTTGGTTCTAGTTCTATTGTCTTGGAACATTCTCCCTCATTCCCCACCTACCCTCGTGCTATGAACCAATTTGAAATCGATAGTGGATATGTTTTACCATATGTCCTTAAGGCAATTTTGGGTAATGGAGGGGTTGGTGCACTTTTATTGGTCATTTACATGGCCGTCACTTCTACTGTTTCAGCCCAAATGATTTCTGTCTCGTCCATCCTTTCATTTGACATTTACAAGAAATACTTTAATCCTCAAGCCAAGAACAAATCCATGATTAGAATTTCTCATTTCGGTTGTGTTTTCTTCAGTTTCGGTTCTGCTGGGTTCAGTCTTATGTTGCATTATGTTGGGGTTAACATGACCTGGTTTGGATATTTCATTCCTATTATTATTTGTCCAGGGGTCATTCCTTTGATCTTCACCATTACCTGGAGTAAACAAAGTTGGGCCGCTAGTGTGGTTGCTCCTATTGTTGGTATGATTTCTGGTATTGCCGTATGGGTCGGTACTGCTCAAGCATACTATGGTGAAGTTACTATTGATGCTCTTGGTGGACAATTCCCTGCCCTTTTCGGGTCTTTGACTTCTTTATTATTACCGGGTATTATTAGTGTCGTCATTTCATTAATTCGTCCTGCTGATTTCGATTGGAAAGTGTTACAAGAAGCTGATATTTTGGTTAAGAGTGATGATGACGCCAGTAGCACTGATGTTGCCTCTGAAATTGAAATTGAAAAACAAGAATCTGGTGAAATTAAAGACGAAACTAAAGAAGAAGGTAAAGAATTGGCGCTCGAAATTTCAACTGATCTTGAAGAAGCTAACTTTCCAAAATCTCAACTTTCTGACAAAGAACTCGATTTCTGGATCAAGGTGTCTACTGGTGCTGCTATATTTGTGCTATTGATCACCTGGGTTGTCTGGCCAATGCCATTATACCGTAATTGGATCTTCACCAGAGAATATTTCAAGGGTTACGTCACAGTTGGTTTGATTTGGTTGTATACTACCTTGGTATTGATTGGTATTAGTCCAGTTATCACTGGTAGACATGATATCGCTACTGTTTTCAGAGGTATTTATAGAGATGTATTTAAGAGAAAGTAGAATTTTTCTATTTATGGGTGGATTTTGTTAATAAGATAATTGTAATTTTAAAAAATAACTTTGGTATAGTATAATTCAACGGTTTTTCATTCCGGGAAATCTGCACCCCCTTTTTCTTTTTTTTTTTGCTTACGCGGAGTTCTTCCGCCCCTTTAGACAATGCCCCGAATGACTGTTGGCCCGTCGATAAGACCAAAGAAAAAGTCTCGGTGTCATCCTCGGTGTTTTTTTGTGACATGTTCGGAAGCATACTCCATGATCTTATAAACAATTACCAATCGTATTTCTGTCTTGTGAGTGGGGGGAGGAAGGGGGGCGATACAAGGGTTTTGTGCAAGTGTTTGCAGTGTGCCTTTGAAGATAGCAGAGGAAGTTCATTCCCTTTCCTCGGTATTATACTTGTCCTGACTGCGTTGCCATCTCAAACTTTCGGAGTTGGTTCCCTGGTGTCGTTTCCTCTACCCCTTTCTTTCTTTCTTTTAATTCCTTTTTAATTATTTTTTTTTTTTTTGAAATAATACCACCAACCATTTTCTAGATCAGATGAGGGGCGAGTAAAAAATCACCTAAAAAAAACCGGTTATCGGTTAGTAAACCTGAAAAATAACCGTTTGAGCGGTCCAAGAGGGAAATATCGCTGAACCTGTGAGGATTTGGTAAAACTAAATTAATTCGGACTCATAGTCCGATGGAATGAGTAATAATTACACAAAACTTGATACCTAAAAAATAACAGTGGTATATTGAGACTACCCGAATCTCGTTAATAAATAATAAATAGCTAATCTAAATAACTAATCCCGGTTCTTATGGCGCATTAAACCAACGACATGAGGCAAAGCGGAAAGGCCAAAAGCAAACACTAAAACAATACCGCACATTAATCCAGCACTACCTGCAAAATTCAAATTTTCAAACATGGCTGGGAAATAAAATGGACCTAAGAATCCAAAGATATTTCTCACAAAATTAAGGTATAAACCTACATCGGGGGCCTTGTCTGGCACACTATCGATGGCAAATGTAGTAATGACAGTGGCAACAATATTGTTACCTGCTGCGGCGATAGCGGCACCGATTAATGGTTTGATTGACCATTGGCCTGGCTTGGCTTTGAATAAGAATACCCCCCAGACAATTAAACCAACAATGACTAAAACATAACCATTGTATGAGATCCATAATCTATCAACGATAACTCTTTCACCTTTACGTCTTTCAATTGATTTCTTCATCCACCAATCTGAGAGTGGACCAGCAAGGATTTCACCAATGATGGAGCCGATAATAATGGAGATGTATTGTAAAGACATTTGTTGAGCATTAAGACCAAATAATGGAACCATAACTTGAGGCATTTCAACCACCAAAACAATATTGGCATAACAGAATGTAACAGCGGCGGCGATGACTGAACAAGTGACGTTAAAGTTTGCTGCTTGGATGAAAGGAGTATAAAAGACCGACCATTTGAATTGTCTTGATTTGGATTTACGAAGACCAAACACTTTCATTAAACTAGTAGACTCATAAGTTGAGTCATGTCTAGTGTAGACTGTTTCTTTGGCGAATAAATATAATAAAAATTGGAAAAAGTTCATAATGGCAAAAAAGAAATAGATCCATTTAGTACCAGCATGGTATTGAATAAAACCGGTAAAGAATGGCCCCGCGGGAGTACCGATGATTAAACCTAATGACCACCAACCATTTTTCTTACCTCGTTCATGGGAAAATGCTAAATCACCAACCACCGATGAACCAGCAGCACACGCAGTTGAAATGAAGACAGCAACAAGGACTCTGGTGGCCATTTGTTGTCCATAAGTAGTAGCAAACCCACCACCAATGTTTAATATACAACAAGCAAAAGCACCAAAAGTCAAAAAGAACTTTCTACCATAGGTGTTCATCAATGGAACCCATAATAATGGCAAGACACCAAAGACAGCAATCTGAGCCGAAGTGAAATATGCCGCGGTTGGTAAATCAACACCATATTCAGCCGCCATGGTTTCAAACGCTGGGGTTAACCCAGCAGCCATGAATGTAGATGAGAAGGTACCAAAAGCGATTAAGATGATTTCATAGTTTTTCTTCCAGTCTGACCAATTCAAAGGGTCTTCTGGATCTGCGGATGGTAATGGGTCTAATTGCACTGAGCCATGTCTTGAAATAAGATAATCTTTATGTTCTTGGTCGAGGTTGAGAGCTACTGGGTCGAATTCTTCCAAGTGAAGACCGGATCCTTTCTCGTAGTCACTAGCAATAGAGGCGTTAGACATGTTTGTTTGATTAGTAAAGTTAAGAGAAGAGAACAGAACACAAGTTGAAAATTAAATGTGATGATTTTGCAATCATTTTATAATGGGCGTTTGTTCCATTGGAAAAAAGTTATATAATAAAATATTATTTAACTCCTCCAATTCTTCATCGGAAATTGTAAATCACAAAATCAATATTTCTTGACATACTCCGAAGAAAGAGAAGGGAGGAGGAGGAGGAGAAGGAGGTAATTACACAAAAGTCTCTTATCCAACCAGTCTACATACCGACCCAACAAATAAGCCTTCAACTGTTTGGAGACACTGTTTTACGTGCCATGGCAGCATCTCCGGTGACAGAGGTAGGGTAGGGATATTCCCGAGTTAAAGTGTAGAAAGGAAAGTCATCGTCTGGGAACTAATGGAATATACACTCGATGAGCTCTTTAACTACTGGGCCGCCCAAAAAGTCAAGCACTTGGCTGCCTCGTTTCATTCTCACCAACCAACCAGCGTGACTTGCTGTTTCGGTGTCTCGAAATGTACAAAATTTTTAAAAAAAAATTAAAAAAAAATTAATTAGAAAAAAAATTAAAAAATTAAAAAATATCGGGCATGGATTCCGGAGATAGAGTGGGGTAACTCCATAGTAATATCTCTCATACATTTTATCTGACAAGTGTCCCACCTCAATTCAACGGTTTCTCATTCGCTTACCTCGTTGATGCCCATACCGGACTTTGTGAAACTGAAAAGAGTGAGGGAGGGTGAGTCGGATCAACTTCATGGTGGTTGAGAGTAAATGGGCTATAATATTGTCATATTATGCAAACAACAAAAAGTGAAATCTTGCCCAACGCGGAAATATTAATTATTGCTCAGTCCCCTCTACATTAGAGTTCGGAAATGATCACCCATTATTAAATTACCAACATTTTATTAATCACGGAAATGCTGAAGTATTTGAAATTTACGTAATTGACATATAAAACCCACCCCACCGGAAATACCCAGAAATCTATAATTGTGTTTCTGCAAGGGGTATGATTCAAACAATACCATCAATCTTATTTAGAGGCGTAGGGAATGACTAGAGCAGGGGGTCGTATCTACAATATTTCGCACTATAGCCAAATTACCCTAGTGTTGGGGGGAGAGGGGGGGGAGTGCGAAACACTACCTTCTCCCAGATCTATAGTCTTCTTGATGTCATTTGATTAGAAGGTTTTTTTTTTTTACAAACGAGGTTAACTCGACGTAACTCAAATAGCAATCACAAGGAACACTCGGAAGTGAGACTAGCCTCGAGGAGTCTTTGTGGGGTTGGAACCCCCTTGGGGAACAATCAACTTGATCGATTCCCGAAAAAACTTTCCCTCTAACACCCCCACTAACCCCACTAAACTATCTTCCAAAAGAAGTTGCTGGCAAGGAGTTACCAGGTGGTTGGTTTTGTTTTTTTTGTTTTTACGGATATTGTATATTATAGTTATGTACACGGCTCAACCCTATGTATTTCATGAAATATCCGGGGCAATGTGTTATTAATACTCCCCCTCTCATTGGACGGAAATGGTTAATCTACCCACTTTTCCCCCGTCAAACTCTCGTAAGCCTCGATATACTTTTCCTTTGACTTGATAGCAATCTCCTCGTCCATCTTTACCCCTTCTTTACCGGCAAGACCGTTAGAAGTTAACCAATCTCTTAAAAATTGCTTATCATAGGAGTCTTGACCTTTGCCCAAGGCAAAAGTCTTTGCATTCCAAAATCTCGAAGAATCTGGGGTAAGGACTTCATCCACAAGCACAATATTATCATTTTCATCTAATCCAAATTCAAACTTGGTGTCGGCGATAATTATACCTCTGGTCTTGGCAAATTCTTTGGCTTTAGTATAGAGTTCAATAGCTACTGCTGCTAATTTATCACACAACTCTTTACCAACAATTTCAGCTGCCTGTTCAGGAGAGATGTTTTCATCATGTTCGCCTTGTTCAGCTTTGGTTGAGGGAGTAAAGATGGGAACTGGGAATTCTTGAGATTCAACTAATTCTTGATCGACTTTCAAGCCATGAACAGTTTTGGATTTCTTATATTCCTTCCAGGCTGACCCAGTGATATATCCTCTCACGATAACTTCCAATGGGATCAATTTCATCTTCTTAACCAACAAGGCCCTTCCTGATAATTGTTTCTTATATTTAGGTTCACTTAATTCTTTAGGCAATTGGGCAAATAAAGCTTCATCGTTGCATTGTTTCAAAACTAAATGGTTCTTAATGGTATCCTTTAAAAATTCAAACCAAAATTCAGATAATTTGGACAATATCTTACCTTTGTTAGGAATACCATTTTCCATAATTACATCATAAGCTGAGATTCTATCAGTGGCAACGAATAATAAGGTCGATTCGTCAATTTGGTAAATATCTCTAACCTTACCTCTGGCAATTAAGGGAAGGATGTTATCCAAGTTTGTGGAAGTTAATGAGTCTGACATTGATGGTGGTGGTGGTGGTGGTAGTGGTGGTAGTGCTAGTGCTAGTACTTATCTAACAAGGAAATGATGACAAAAAACTGACAAAATGAAATTTCCATGATCCTCATCTCGATTAATTGAGTTTTTCTTTGACTCCTTGAAAAAAAAAACAATTGTAAAGTTAATCTTCCCAATTCAATTGCCTTGGTGCGACTGGTATTTTGCAGTTAGGGGTGGGATTGGTTGTATGAATAAAGTCCTCTCTGTTCAATTGGGGATAGTAAATATATCCCTTTACTTATCTTCTTACTTGATTGACTACTCCATGGGCAATGATAGTATATGGTATATTCCCTTTTCATGGAACTTGCTAATATTTTGGGTGCAAAAAAAATAGACAAGAATTATTCACCAAAAGTCATTACTACAGCACTCCCCCAACCCCCTATAATCAGCCAATTATTTATCACCACTAATTATACATTTTCTTATCTTCTATAGATAATCCTCTATATATACTCTATAACTCCCTTACAATAACAGAACCATCTGTAGATGATGACACAATCATTTGTTCCACCGGATGATAAGCTATGTCAATGACTGCCCCCTGATGTCCAGCATACTTCCCAACTATCCTCCTGCTACCCAAATCCCACATCGTCAACGTGGCATCTTCCGATCCAGAAATTATACGAATATTATCAGTCGAAAAACAGGCACGAATTAGTAAGTTCTCCTTACCGGATGGAGCACCTTCATATACATATGGACTTACTCTGTTAACTCCCTCGGGAACGAATTGTTTGGCATTGTATGTCTTGATAGATCCCTCCAATGTTCGACTAAGTAACATGGTATCATCATGGCTTACCCTGATTGAAGTTATCGGTTGAATCTGGCCTCCGGATGTCCATAATGGCTTTGCCAATAATCGAACGTCGTAGGCGTGAATAGTAGGATCAATACCAGAGATGTATACGGAATTCCCCCCGTGGTTGAATATACCTGATAATAAGGGATATTCCGTGGTAATTTTAGATATTGGGTTGCGTTCTCTTTGGTCCCAAAATAAGGCATTTCCATCATCGCCAACAGACATCACCATTCCATCACAAGAGGTCAGAATTTCATTCACAACCATGTCGTGACCGATACATTTCCGTATCCTGGTTCCGGTATTCACATCCCAGAACCCAACTGTAGAGTCGGCACTTGCACTCACGATAATAGAATCGTCATAGGTCCAATCCACAGATATGATGGCACCTTGGTGTCCGAGCAACGTTGCATAGTTGGGAATATCATCTTGTGAAGTGGGCAAATTCCAGAGTCGGATTTGTTTATCCATCCCGCTGGTGGCTATTTTTGTCCCGTCATGACTAAATTTGTTTGAGAATACTGCACCAGTATGTCCTTCAAGAATAATGGTGGGGCTGTATAGTATTCTGCCCGAGTCCTCTGAGATCGATGTTGATTTGATTAGGCTGGAGTGGGTATTATTTCCATGTTTATGTCGTTTGACTAGAGACATTGTGATTGCTGGGACGAATAGAGATATGCATTCCCTTCATCGCTGGATGGCTTTTTTGTATTTTTTGTTTTTTTTTGGGGGTGGGTTGGTGGGATAAGAATTTCGCACACGTAAATTTTTCAAATCTTCTACAATTCACATCAAACTCTAATGCTATATTTTCTTTCTTGTTTTGTTTTTTCCTTTTTGTTTTGTTTTTACAATATCTCCTTAAAGTTATCCTATTGAAAGAAACTATCTATCTAAGTTAAGTACTCATAGGAATTGTTGTCGATACGCTTGATATACTTCTTATCGATCAAAATATCAATTACCCTCTTTACATCAATGATCTTTGCTGTGAATCTCGATAAGGTTTGGGGTAAAACTTCATTGATCAAATCATTATGTTTGCATTGCTTTCTTGACTTCATAATACGCACAATACATGCAGAAAGATATGTCTTACGCGATTCTTCGATCTCCTTGTTGGCTTCATCTTCTTCTTGTTTGGGTTCGCTAGTCTTGATAGCACTAAAGAAATTAACTTTCAATTTCTTAGACTTGTATTCTTCAACTATAGTGAAGGTGGTAGTATCAGTTAATGGACCAGCTGGACTTTGGTCGATTAATTTATATTTGGTAAATGGTAATAAATGTGCTTCAAAGATATGCTCTGCTGTTCCCACGATTTTGTGCAATTGGGCGAATGTATAACTATTGTTATTGTTAAAGGCGATTAATATCATCAATTGCACTTGAGAAACGGTGAAAATAAATGGCGGCTTGCCTTTTCTCGATAAGTTTGCCTTTAATTCCGCCTTACCATGGTTCCATAACCATTTCAATTGTCGACCATTGTGTTTGGACCCGTATATTTCCGCAACCTTCTCAAATGGTGCTTGTAATTCTGGGGGCACATTCAAATTATAATCATCAACATGTTTGAATGGCCACATACTTTGAGCAAGAATCAAGGGGTTGAATTCCTTCACGATACTTTCAGAAGAAACCAGATCCTTGACGTTGGCTTTCAAATCCTCTGATGCCTTCATATCAGAAAACATCTTGGTCATCTTGGATGTATATTCAATGGAATTTTCTTCCTGAAGTTTATGAATCAAAATTTCCTCCAACTCATCAGATTTACAACTACCGTTAACCAATCTTTTAGCTAACAGACGACGGTAATATTCTTCAAATGCATCCCTGTCATTGAGGAACTTAAAGACGATTATCAAGTTATCGATATTCATGTCGGCAATATCTGCTTCTTTACTAGTACTTCTTAAGAAACTGTCAGCATACTTGGCCAAAATCTCGGGAGTTTTACAGTTACTTCTTGGAGTAGGGGTAGCAATTGGGTTTTTATTGACAAAGTGGCGGCACGCATTGTCAAGAGATCTAATAAATCGTGTGTCTTTGTTAAAGGCTTGAATAACCACGTCGTTAAATTGATTGTAGATTTCAATTAATGTGTTGATGTAGATCTTAGGATCAATAGGGGCAGATCCAGCCTTTCTTGAAGAAGGCTTTGCAGCACCTTCTATTTTAACCTCCACTTCTGTATCGGCGGGCTTTTTAATTTCTTCGAGCTTCTTGGCAGCTTCGGCTTTGATGTATTCTTCTAAAGTATCCGCTAAAGGATCTAATGTTTTAGGAACTCTGGCAAGCAACTTATACATTCTTTGAATATGTTCAATTTGGTTCTGTTCTAATAATATAAGGAATTGACTGTACATCTCTTCCGCGTGATTTTCAATCAATGAAGCATTCAAAGCATCTAAAAGTGGCTTTTTGGTGTGCTCTTCTAAATAGTTGTTCGATCTGGAAATTTCTTCCGCGAGTCTGGTTTCACATTTCTTCATGTAATCAACCACATTGTGTTCAGAGAGGTACTTGCTACTCTCTTTGATATAGTATTCAGACGTTGCTTTCAAGAATGGAGTCTCAAATGAATTGACATAAATGATTAAATTTGGCTTCTTTAAATCTTGAGGATCAATACTTAAAAATACCAAAGACTTAATCGCGGTGGAGATTAATGAAGTATCAACAATCATATTGTTCCTCTGTTGTTCAATTAAATCTAATACTTCCTTGATTAAAGTTTCAGCATTTGGTTCAAACATTTCCTCTTTCCATTTAAGTAGTGATAAGGTATTGACATCAAACACGTCTCTTCTCCCATCAGCTCTTTCCTTCTGAACCCAATATCTGTTCATATAATCAAAAACATTATTCATATAAACTGCCCCAATGGTGAAACGAGTCCATTTTCTAACGTAAAATTCCAAAAACGTTTCATTGTTTTCCTTATGTAAACCGCGAATATAATGATTCAAGTACTGGACCAACTTTTCGTAAATATCTGCACCTGCCAATGAATAACTGTTGTTATCGGTACCGTTAACCCCACTGGGGGATGTGGTCCCACGTCGAGACTTATTCACGCAATAATTGTAGATGGCTGTGTAACAATTCATATACATATTAGGTGTAACGCCTTCGTCTGCTGCTGAACCCAAAATGCACTCTAACCCTGGTTGCACAAAGTTCCAGGTCGCATTTAAGTCTGAGTATGATGGAAGAGACATTATGTTGTACTAATTGATGAATTATTCACGGTGTTGTAGTTGATTGGTAAAGGGTGAAATTTCAAAGATGTGTAGCTTGGATGGGGGTGTCTTTCAAAAAAGAAAAAAAATTAGGGTCCGGTTTTATTAAAAAAGACAATTGCTGGTTGGTTAGTTGTGGGTGTCTTTGGTACAACTGGCAATTCACTCTGGTGTGTCTATTTCTTTTCCAAGATTTGAGAGAATCTTAACAAGACTTAATTGTTATGTGACTTGTTTGTCTTTTTGGTGGTGGGGGAAGGAGGGAGGGAGGAAATTGGAAGAGAAGAAGATTTTGAGGTGTGCGAGGTTTATGTTCGCGCTGAAATCATCAGATCAACAAAAAAAAAGGAGAGACAAGAAAGAGAGAGACAAGAAAGAGAGAGACGAGAGAGACAAGAGAGACGCTACCACCACATTGGATGTTGCGAAATTCCCTGAAACATTTGTATACATTATCCTATCTAAACCCTATCTAAACCCTATCTAAATCACTTCTTGGTCCTGAAGAAGAGACCCTGTCTACAACTCTCAATAAACTAATTGTAAATGTAATGACCCATAGCGACAAAATTGTGAATAAAAACGCCGCCAATGCTCGCTCTCTTCTACAAATGGTTCCCACCACTGGAACCATTGAGTCATCAGATGATGGATTTCCTTGTGTTTCGACTTGACGGCAAATCCATGAATCTTCATAGAAGGTGTCAAATGTTAGGGAAAGGTTCGCTGATGAAAAAATAATGAAAAGTAAATCCAACATGATCAACCTCATTTTACTCATGGGTTCTCTTAGTCCTAATGGTTTCCCTGAATATTCATCGTAGGCAATATATATCACATATACCAATGCAACGGCTTGAACCACTAGTGCCATGATGGTACTTGGTTCTTGCGGTATAGTCTGTCCATCCCATTTCCGTAACGAAAGTTTATAAATGGACCCTGCCAATGCTAAGGCACAAACACAAAATATCAACGTCAAAATACGAAGAATTAATGGAACAAGGGGATTGAATAAGAATATCTTCTTAATTGAAGGAAAAAGTTGTTTCCTATTTTCTCCCATCCAATATCCAGCCGTTGATCTGACTCGAGTATCATTTTCATCACTATTGTTACTTCCATGGCGGAAAAATCTGAATATCCCTCCTTTCTTGTGTAATGGTTGACCTCCGTTTGTTGAAGTACCAACTAGCTCCGACTTCAATCTTTCATCTCCTCCCCAGGGAGTATCTAGGTCGTATTCTTTGAGATAATCATCTCCATAAGATATCTTGTCACTTGTGTAGGCGGTCTGATGACGGATTGAAGATAGGAAATTATACCAATTTCCATCTAATGCTCTTATATAAGGATCGTTGGTGAAGCTGGCAAATTGGTCTTCTTCGGTATGTTGTCTAGAATGGGAGGCTCTCAAGGAAGGTTGATCTGAAACGGAATTGACATTGCCATTATCGAGTTGATTTTTATAGTGGGCTTTTGAAATTGTATCTAGCACATATGGTGGTACTCTATTCGGCACATGACTATATGTTTTAATATTCACATCATCAAAAGGGTTGATCGGGATTTCGTTAGCTTCACTCGTCAGTCGTAAGGAATTACTCCTATTATTTGATGTGGAACCATTTATTGGTGCTTTACTCATTATCGAGTGTTTTATAATCTATGATGCAGTAAAATTGTAATTGTTGAAGTTATAAAAAGTCCAATAAGGGGGCCTAATTGTCACAGGTATCTGTCGAACGTATGTGACATGAAATGGCTTATTGGTTACGATTGTTCACAAAATGAAAAGACAAAAAAACATATCAACAGGGCCCAAAGTCACGTGCATGCGGATACGAGTTGCCGAGCCAGAGAGAGAAGTGAAGTGAACAGCAAAGTTAACGCCTAGCGGCGGATAGTGGCTGATTTGATCATAATCTGTTCCCCCCCCCCCACTCCAGCAACTACTACAGGATAATAAAAAGTAAAGTGGTTAATTTCCTCATTAAAGAGGATTAGCAAGTTGGAGAGAATCAGTCTGATCCTACTCCCCCCCCCACTCGCCGCAGTTGATGATTTAGTGTAGATGAAATTATCGTATACAGGCAACAACCCAAGCTCATTGCTTTCAAAATTAAGTAAATTTCTAATGAAACTCGTACTCTACACTGTCTAAAGTTGTATTGGCAATCTGGTTGCTATATTATTGAACATCGTCTTGCTGCTAGGGTCCATTTGACATCTTCAGCGATGTCCAAAATAGGAAATTGCAGTTTAGTGAAGATAAGGTGCAAAAAAACAAAAAAGAACCGGGACGGCAACAACTTACCCACATTTCTAAACCGTTTTTTCTCTCTCTCTCTCTCCATAACTGGCGATTTCATTTGCTTCCCTTTACGATATATTTGGTTATTCCATCCTCTAGCTCGGTGTTATAGTAAGGTTTATTGATAGAGTTCATTGGAAGGTTACAAGATCTAATAGTTCTCAAATAGAAAGTTAGATGATCTTAAAGAACCAAATAATTACTCCCTCTGTCAATACGTTGCGGAGTAGCCATTATGTCGGGTTAAACACCATCAGGGTGATCTATGCAAAGAGGTTGCAATCAACTGTTCCTTCCCCAACCAAGCTTTTAAATAAAAATTCAATCTATGTCGTTTCAATTCCCATCACAACTTCAAAGTCTTATATCTATTGTAATCATCGACCTAATTTGTTGGGCCAATCTCAATTGAACAAGATTCCATTTATCGTCAAATTCGAGAGTAAAATAACCCAATTGGCCTCGAAAGGTTGGCATAAATTGTCGCATTCGGAGAAGTCTATAAATGTTAAAATCACCAATCTTGTTAAGAAATTGTTAAAAACTATTCCCTATGAAGAGAACTGTTTGAAATCCTTCCCCAGTAAGAAGGTAATGATCAGGGAAATCAATGAAGAATCAGTAGATGTGGTAAATTCCAAAACAGACTCTCTGGAAAAGGAATTTGTCATGATTCAATCAGAAATCGAAAATTTGGATATTCCCAGTGATCAATTGAAGCCCATTCCATTGTTTCATCCCTGTTTTCAAAAACCTACAACTATTTTGAATCAAGCCTATAGTTTCCGTGAAGAAAGTCAAAGAAAGCATCAAAAGTATGCCCTTCTTTGTGCTGTTGGTATGACTGCTAGTTTACCATTTGCGTTATTGCCAGTGGTGCCTAACGTCCCCGGATTCTATCTTGCATATAGAGTGTATTGTCATGTCAAAGCATTACTTGGGATTCAGCATCTTGACTACTTATTGGAAACTCCACATATTACTACTGTTCCTGGTCTAGAAGCGGGAGAGAGTGAATTGGCCGATGACGCTACTGTCAATGATACCACCCATTTGACCTTCAGACCAATCAGTAAAATGGATGCCATATATTCCCTTGAAAATGAAAGCAGACATCTTGATGAATTGGTACAGGAGGAAGAATGTGTTATTATCAACGAACGCATTATTAATCTGTTGGTGAATGAACTTGATTTGGAACATTTACGAGAAGATTTGCATAGAGCTCTAGAACAAGAAACGGCAAGGTTAACAAAAGATATTAAAGTTGAGGATCCGGTCGAGTAGAGAAAGAACTCCCCCTGCCCCCCTCTCCCACTGATTCTTGTACATATATACGTATATAAAGTCGTTTTATGAGATATTATTTCCTCTATACTACTATTTAGAATGTTTAAGTATAAATGGACTGTGTGGGTATGCCAAAAAAAGGTAGATGTTAGGGCTTGCTACCAAAGCCCTAGATGTTCGCACGTGATTAGAAAATATTAACCCTCGTAAGTTTATGGCGGGTAACAGGATACATATGAGACGCTGCTCACTAAATGCAAGAAAGAAAAAAAAAATGAATGACAATGAATACCCAAAACCTTTTTTCCCTTTCCCTTAAAAAACTTTTCCAGCAACTATTTCTCTTTTCCTTTCTCCTTTCTCCTTTCTTTCTCTATACACACTAATTATTCACTCAAAATGAGAAATAAGTGGAGAAAAAAGAGAGTTAGAAGACTTAAGAGAAAGAGACGGAAGGTTAGAGCTAGATCCAAGTAATCGGACAGAAGATTGGGTAATCTCAATTGACTAATGAAGAATCTGGAGAATATATAGAATGAAGATATTTTTTTTAGTGGGATTGATTTCAATATTATATTATATAACATGATTAGTTGAAGGAATTGCATTATAATTGATTGAAATATTGGTTAATTATCTTGTAAGGAATTGAAGAAAGGTTTTTGTTGGACTAATATATGTTGATGATGGTTTCATTTAAGGGGGTTTCATTTGTTCAATTTTAATGGAAAAAAAAAACACGATTGTTAGTTGGTTAGATTATACTGTATTATCTTTGGTTATGTCTAGTTCGTCATAAAATCCGTCATTTGCATAAATGACTTTATGTCCGTATATATAAAAAAAATAAATGAATATCAACTTTGGTTGATAGTAGTTTTAAATTTTGGATTTACCTTTGTAGAACTTGATTTGACGGTTTGTCTTTTTGAAGAACAATATCTATCTCCCGCCCGTGTTGTCCATGTCGGCCGGCGTCTCTCGCCCATTCCCTTTCTGCAAGCAATACAATTGAATGTTGTTGGAAGATTGTCGACAACCATCCAATATATTGAAACCCTCTCCCCCATTTTTTTTGTTGTTGTTGTTGTTCCCTCAAATGTTTTGCAGCCGGCAGATTTTTTTTTTGCATCCTGTTTGTACTATTACCTTGTTTAAAAACACAATCATCTTAGTTCAACAAACACATTGCTCATATGATACATAGTCAAAAAGCTCGTCATGAGAATATCGCTCCAATTAGAGGGGAGAAACCCCTGCCATTCAACTTATTACGGCCGGAAAATGGATATCTAGATCATACCCAATCTATGGCCAGTACCATACATCAATATCGATCACTTCCTTTGCCTATAACTTCTCCCATTATGATAAACCAAGAGAATAGAACGGAAGATTATTGTGAAGATATAGATGGATTTTCATACATACAAACCGCTCCTATCAAATTACATGAATTATATCTAGAGGAAAAGTTGAAGAGTATGAATGTTACTTTGAATGATAAAACCAATCAAAATGATAGATTCCCATTACTTAAGAATAGAAATTCAGATCATTCAAGTTTGGGGTTTTTATTCGACAAGTCTTCGCAAGTTGAATTAGCCCGTGTACTGTTCAAAACTACCAAATCATCAAGTTCTTTCGAAATTGAAACTCTGGGTTCGATTTCTTCTCCAGTGCCCTATTCTGATCTTGAAATGTCTATTATATCTCCCCATCAACCACCATTTGATCCGTTGATTGATATAGAACAGGGAGAGATATCTAAACTGAGCCGGATTGCCAGACAACAACAACAACAACAGCAGCAACAACAACAACAACAACAAGATCGATTATTTCCTCGGTATGATAATCTATCCGTCTTTATGGAAGACAGATATATCAGATATCGACCTTCTGATTCCCAACATAACAATGACGCTATCCTATCAGGAAAACATCCATTTCAACAAGAAGAATTTGGAAGGTCCAAAACTACTGGCTCATTTGTACGCACATTGACGGGGTGGTTTAGAAAGAAGAATGCAATAACAACTACTACTGAAACCGCCCCTGATTTGGAAGCCCAGCTAATACCAGGAGAAATCGAAGGCGAGGTTGGCAATTCTCATTTGGATATCATAAAACAATTAAATTTGAAACCAAATAGTTCGAAATCAATCCTACCTAGTCCAACGGTGATTTCTAATGAACCGAATCTGACCCCAGTTCCCATATATACTC
>JAJMHC010000087.1:0-27833 GCA_030582855.1 Hemisphaericaspora lyxosophila
GCTTTTTTTTTTTTTTTTCTGACACTCCTTCTGAAACATCGTCCTTTTAAACTGAATGACTCCTACTAGAGTTGCATCAATCAACTGCTGTCAATACACCACTGATCCTGTACAATATGTCAGGTATACCATTGTTCAATATACCAAATACTAAGCGGACGTCCAACACTACTAATAAAATACTACCTAATCTATCGATTCCACTGGTAACCGCAAAAACTAATCCCAACAAAGTACACCTGTTTAGCATTCCTCAACAACAATATTCCCAGCAAAATGCATATTCATCAAATTCCTCATCGTCATTGTCTTCGCCATCAACGAACAAATCAGATAGGTCTAGTGCTCTGAGGAGGAAACCCCCTCCTCCCATGCTTAACATGAATAGTAATTACACAACTGATAATGATAATGACACCCAAATGACTTCCCCCTCTCCACCACAAACACACGAACTCCAACAGTACGAAGAGGACGAAGAAGGCACGCTTATGGTCAAACAGTATTTAGAACAACTCACGCCTTATGATTGGCACAGGTTTGCCAATGAGAGTAAAATCGTTGAAGTTGGTAAACTAGGCGAAGGTAATGGGGGCTCGGTTTCTAAATGTACCCTTAATGAATTACCAAACAATCAAATTTTTGCCCTCAAATTAATCGTAACTGATCCTAGTCCCGAAATCCAAAAGCAGATCTTTCGTGAATTGGAAATAGCTCGAAAATCCGAACATCCCAGCGTAATTAAGTATTATGGCACCTTTATTTTGGAGAAACAGAGTATGATTGGGATTGCCATGGAATATATGGATGGCCAGTCACTTGATGCTATATATAAAGAAGTTCTTAAAAATGATCCATCGAATCGAATACATGAAAAGGTTTTGGGGAAAATTGCCAACTCAATCCTAGCAGGATTGGATTATTTGCATCTGCGAAACATCATTCATAGAGACATCAAACCATCGAACATATTATTGGACTCTCGGGGAAATGTAAAACTTTGTGATTTTGGTGTAAGCGGAGAAGCAGTTGAGTCACTAGCATCAACATTTGTCGGTACTCAATTCTACATGGCGCCCGAAAGAATAACAGGGAAGTCATATTCTATAACGAGTGATATTTGGTCGTTGGGGATGACACTATTGGAAGTTGCTAATGGTAAGTTTCCTATCGACTTGACTTCTTATAGTCCTATTGAAGTGATCGACATGATTCTGAAAAGTAAGCTAGAGCTATGTGATTGTGCAAACGATAATATTTTTTGGACACCAGAATTTAAGCGCTTTATACAAAAGTGTTTGATCAAGGACCCACTGCTGAGACCTATTCCCAGGGTTTTGTTGAAGGATGAATGGAGTCTAATCCAACTGAAGGAGGTGGTAAAAATGGATAAATTTGTTAAAGTGGTCTGGAGGTTGAATCAGTAGACGATTGTTTGTTTTTCTCTTGCATTTATTGATTCCGTTACTAAAATGATTGCTCATTTTTTGGTTTTCGAGCAACTGATTATATATATTTAATAATAAAACCTGTTAATGCCTAAAATTTTCTGTGGTTGTAGGTGCTCTGAAAAAATTATAATACTACGGGAGGGGGAAGGGGGGCCCTCGGTCTAGAGTAAACCAAACTTCATTTGATATGATCTCTCCCTTGGACTGAAACAACTAAGAACTAAAGTTCTTATTTGTTTTCTATCAGGGTGCATCAAGCTGATACTCAAGGTGTTTTATTGGAAACTACGAATTCTATAGTAACTTGTTAGATTTATTGGCAAACTTTTTTTTCAAAAATATTACGAACAAATAAAAATTTTTTTATAATCCCAACAGTTAAATGTTACATTTTAAACACAGTTAAGCCTAGATAAGTGTTTTTTTTTTCCATAAGATTGTCACTTAGCTAACATTTTATTATAACCCAATTACTGAATAACACATGTTTTTGCAGCCAATTTTTTGTTTTCAACTTTGTGGTCACACGCGTTTCACGTGACTAATTTTCGGCCAATCAAATAAAATTAAAATTTTTTTACGCAATCCTCTTTAAGAGCGAGAGCAAAAAAAAACATCACTGTTAAATTCCAATAACCCCCCTCCTTAGACATCAACAGTCATCAATCATTAAACAACAATGCCTATTCCATTTGAAGGGTTGTTACCATACGCCATTATGACCGCGTTTTTTGGACTCGCTGGTCATGGTGTCCAATTCATTAAATACTGGGACAATGGTTGGAAAAATGATAGATACAATTTAGATGAATGGGATGATAAAATGATGCAAAGAGATTTCCTATTAACAGGTATCCAAAGAGGACAAAGTAGCGATGCTATTGCTCCTGAACACTTCAAGACATCTCATGTATTGAAGCAAAGATACTACTCTGCCTACAGAGACAGAATGTTCGTCTTGAGAGAAAGATTATACAGAGGTTATGCATTTGGTGAATGGGATTTCTCGTAAGTCACTTGGTCTAATCAACTTGATTTTTATTGTAATGGCATATTTTTTTTTTATTATTATCTTGTTTAGTTCATGAACATTTACTAGGATTGGATGGTTATTTTGTTACCAATGTGTATATTTATTTTTGCTTTAGTCTATTATTTAATAAATTGAAAAAAAAAAAGTATTAGAAAGGGAAAGAGGAGTCTATTTAAAATCCTTATAAGTCCATTTTTCAGTGACTTTAGGAGTGTATTTCTTCTTTTTAGCAACTGGAACTCTTGTTTCGATCTTCCCACTTGATTGTAAGTTTATCATTTGGTCATAAAATAAATTACCTTCTGGTTTCAAGTTCTTCAAGTTGTTAGTCAACTCGTGCGATAATTTCACTTCCAACGGAGTCTGGACAGGGTTATATTTGAATAACTTCTTATCTTTCTTTTGTTTCTTTGTGGCTGGCTCTTGTTTCTTTTCTTCCTCTTCTTGTTGCTTCTCTAATAATGCATCCAAATTAGACAAATCCTTCAATTGCTTCTTTAAATCTTTCAAGTCTTGTTCCAACTCTACTCTCTTCTTATGTCTTGCTTCTCTGTTTCTCTTAGTCTTCGTCTTGATCTTAACAGAAGTTGGCTTATTTATAGATAACTTATAGTCTTCCGCTTCGTCATTATCTTGAGTTTGATGTTCAGGTTCTTCTTCTTCATCACTACTATCCGACAAGATATTGTCATCGATAGTTTGCATCAACATCTTTATCTTCTCTCTATGTTCTTCCATTTGTTGTCTTGTTAACTCACGTTTATATTCGACATCATATTCTTTATTTATCAAATCCTTCCAGGATTCCAATGATGGATTATAAGACTTACCAGCATGCACAAACTTTTCAGTTAAATCATTCTCCAAGATCTTGATTGGAGCCTCCTTTATAGTCTTTGGTGCTACAGTTGCAGTAGTAACTTCTGCAGTTGATGTGAATTCTTTAGGTAAAGTTTCTCCTTTTACTTCTCCCTTCTTCTTCTTCTGCACCCCAAATGTCCTTATTTGAAACATTAGTCAACCCATCCTTTTCTATACGGGCAAGGGTTCTTGATTCACTCTTATATTTACCACCTGTTAACTTAACCAACTTTAAAACATCAGTCTTCTTAACACCTTGAATAGTATGAGTCTTTTTTGATTCCTTTGGATTTATCAAAGCTGGAATTTTTGATTTATTAGTTAAGATCTCATGAGTCTTTAATTTCTTAATATTTGATACTTTGGTTGAATCTGTAGGTTTATCATCAATAATGAAATCAAGTCCGCTATCTTTACCAAGGAGAACTTCCTTATCTCGAGAACCTTGGAGCCCTTCTTCAACTTCTTGGATGTCAATATTTTTTCTCCATGCTCTTTTACCCTTTCTAGAGGATTGCGGTTTTGCTGATTTAGAAGCTGACATGGTACTGGATATGTGATAGGGGGGGTGGTGGGGGTTGAGATATTCAATAGAAAATGTTGCAAAGATACTATTAAAAAAAAAAAATATATAGAGAGCGAGTGAGAGAAAGAGAGATGAGCGAACTGGAAATTTTCTTTTTGATTTGATATTGCGACATCACGACATTATTCTATCGTGACGACATTTTGATTATTTGCCTATTAATGAATGATTGGCAATATACATCTCTATATACTACTCAAATCTTCTTCTTCTTCAATGACCTCTTCTTTAAGTGGGCTGCTTTGAGAAAAGTCAAATCCACTGCTTAACCTTTGTAAGTTCTCCTCGCTTAAAGTGGCAGGAACATTATTTGCAGAAGCTACTGGATTGGAAGACTTTCTTTTCTTTCTTTTGACCACTTTAGGCCTTTCCTGGGCGGGGGGTTTACTTTCAGATTTGGCAAATGCAACCATGTTTTGACGTCTTCGAACTCCTTCCTTAATCCAAAACTCATTTCTATATAATTCCCAGCCTTCTCTAATATCAGTATTGAATACTCTAGGATTCAATATCAACTTGACATCAGTTACGCCAATCCTTGGCTGACATTGGGATTGACAACCCACTAAGAACACCTCTATTTTTGAATTTTTGTTTTGAATTGATTTTGGAGACATCTTATGAAACATATCTAAATTCACCTTGACTATGTATAACAGAATCTCTCTAATCAAATCAGTAACTTTATCGATGAATGGTGTTTTTATTTTCACCAAACGCACATTCAATTGCCTCAAACCTTTATTGGTCGATGAAAGGAACTTTCTTGGTAACACAATAGTCTTTTGATATTCTCCTGATAAATGGTATAATAAAAGCGTCATGATAGCAGCCAATAATAGGAATTGTAAAATTAATCTTTGAGTGCCCCTTGATGACAAGGACGTGTCCAATATAAACAAATGATGGACTATAGATGCAATAATTGAACACAAGATGGCTAAAAATGTAAGATATTTACTCCTCATTGCTCTTTGTTGAATGACTTGTTCTCTTAAACTTTCTTCAAGGATCAATAAATTACGGAATATTTTACCAGTTGCTGGCATAGAGGTATATCCAGTACCATAAAATTCCGATCGATGTGATCTTTCGCTGGGGGCGTCCCTTGATTTTCTTCGTATTCTCTTTTTCTGTTTGCTTGTCACTGAATCTGAGTCACCACTTCCTCTTCTTCTAGCACTACCTGTAGATGACAATTTTCTTGGTTTCCTAGGTGGTGGCGTCGCACTTGCAGTCGATTCGTTCTCTACTCTCTTTCTAGGTTTCACCCTAGGAGGTGATAGAAATGCTAATTTTGAATCAGCATCAGCATCATCATCATCATCATCATCTTCTTCTTCTTCTGAGCTAATTGACAAATGGGTTCGATTTCCTACCCCCAAGCTACTTCGTTTTGATTGCCGTGGAGTTGCAATCATATCTATTGAACTCTGAGAAGCAGCATCCGAATCAGAAAATACAAAGAGCTCATCAGATTCATTACCTCCTTTACTTCGTGAACTAATTGGAGAAATATCTATCATTACTGAGTTATGAAGAATAGGAGAACCCGGCAGCAGTATATGGGTATATTCCGTATCCGAATCTGATCTATTCATTGAAGTCACTCTTGAACTTGCATCTGCGTCTTTCTCATTACTTCGGTTTGATAAGGTTTTATCAGTAGACGAATTGGCATCACCACCATCATCATACTTTTCAACAACTATATTATTTGTCTCCATCTTGATTTGGACAAAAATTATTTACCTCGTTGATGTCTCTTTTAATGTTATCTATATATGGATTCTATTATAGTAGTAAGGGGTGAGGGGGGGCGATAGTGTAGTCTACTTCCAGTACCTGTAGTGAGGGGTTATATGTATTGTATGGGATGTGGGGGATGTAGGGGATGTTGTTCTATAGAGGGGGTTGTGGCTCTCTGGGATTGGGAAAACATTTCCTGAACAGGAAGAAGAGGTCCTGTTGAAGCAGGGCGGCCCACCCCAAAAAAAAAAAAAAACCATTCACGTAATTAGGACGTGTGAGCAAATCAATCTGCAGTTGTCATTGTCAACGCAACGTACCTTTGCCACCTTCTCACTTGGAAACGTCCAGATCGACAAAGTCGAGCTAACAACATACATACATAAACAGGTTTACTCTACATGGAATCACTAAAGCTACAGAAGGAACAATTTGTTTCTGATTTACTCGGAGGATCAATTGGTGAAATCTACCAAGTGACAACCGTTTCCTTGACTTCCTATTTGGCATTCAGAGTTTTGAAAAGGGCCCTTGGTAAAGAAGTTCCCTTTGTGTATGATTTTGTCATCAATGTGTTTGCTATATTAGCGGCAATTACATACTACAGTGACAATGTATCACTTTTACATTTGGTGATTATCCTACCTGTATTATTTGTTTTCATATCCAACCAATTGTTTGCAGGACCAAAGGAAACGGGCAAGAAACAACAACAACAACAACAACAACAACAACAACAGCAACAACCTGTAACAGAATTACTACCAAGAAAGCCGTTCATAACCGCTTATCGAGCACATATGTTGATAATCACAAACTTGGCCATTTTAGCTGTTGATTTCAAGATTTTTCCAAGAAGATTCGCAAAAGTAGAAACATGGGGTACTTCAATGATGGATTTAGGTGTTGGATCATTTGTATTTTCAATGGGGTTAGTTAATTCACGTTCCTTAATCAAGAATTATACAGGAAATTATAAATTCAATTTAAGATTCTACATGTCAATTCTCAGAAAGAATATTATTAAATCAATCCCTCTCTTGTTATTGGGATTAATTAGATTGGTGAGTGTCAAGAACTTAGACTATCAAGAACATGTCACAGAATATGGAATTCATTGGAACTTTTTTATAACATTAGGATTGTTACCTATCCTGTTGGCAATTTTAGATCCAGTTTTAGAAGTGTTTCCAAGAGCGATTGTTGCTTTTGTTATTTCCATTGCATATGAAGTTGCCTTGAACAAAACAAACCTTTTAAGATTTGTATTGACTAGCGAAAATAGATTAGATAATATAGTCACGATGAATAAGGAAGGTATTTGTTCGTTTATTGGATATTTAGCGATCTTTATATTTGGACAATCATTTGGTTCATTTACCTTGACCAGTTACAAGACCAAGAATAATTTGATTACCATCAGCAAGACCAAATCCAAATCAAAGAGTAGTTGGTTAACAGTGACAACCACGTCAGGATTAGTTATATCAACAATACTCTACCACCTTGTATTTGCTTATGTCAACTCCTCCCCATATTTCACCAACATTTCAAGAAGAGTGGCTAATCTCCCATATGTATTATGGGTTACATCATATAACGCCACCCTTATTTTGGGTTATAATTTGATAGATAAGTTTGTACCAGGATTGGACTTGAATTCAAACATACTTGAATCAACCAATAATAATGGATTGTTAATATTCTTAGTGGCAAACTTGTTAACCGGATTTGTCAATATGAGTATTAATACCTTGGAATGCAATAATTTGGTTGCCCTTGCGATATTAACTGTTCACGGCCTTGTCTTGACAGTTATTGCCATTCAATTGAATAAGAGAGGTGTATATATAAAACTTTAAGATAGATAGAGTGTTGAAGAATAAACATAGCTAGAGCGTTGAAGAATAAAGACTGTAGGAAGCTTATCTAATGGAATCAACTGGTAGCACAGAAAACAGGGGCGAGTAAGACAACTCATCTTCACCATCCTCGTTTCCGATAGCAATCAATCCCTGAAAATCAAGAAAAAAAAAAAAAGTCCCAAGAAATTTATACGACCCAACTAAAACACAGCGCATACCTCCTTACACAACACGAAGAAACACGACACACTGACACAGTTACTCTTTTTTTTTCCCTTCAATTGAATCCTTATCGAAATTGTCTTGATTATTGCCTATTTCCACATACACCGAACTGGTATACTATAATATCCACTTGCTCGTTTAAATTCAAGTTATGGCCACCGCAGTTTCCCAATCCAGCTCCTGGACATCATTTTTGAAATCAATTGCCTCATTCAATGGTGATTTATCATCTTTGACAGCTCCACCATTCATATTATCTCCAACATCTTTAGTTGAATACTCGCAATATTGGGCCGAACATCCTGACATATTTGTAGAAGCTGATTTATTGAGAGATACCGAGAACGCCGATAATGAAGAATCCGAAGCCATGGCTTTGAAAAGGATGATATCAGTAACCAAATGGTTTATATCCACATTGAAGTCTCAATACTGCTCAAGAAATGAAAGTATGGGTTCTGAAAAGAAACCGTTGAACCCATTTTTAGGTGAAGTTTTCGTTGGAAAATGGGAATGTGATTCTATTCACGGAGAAGCAGTATTATTGAGTGAACAAGTTAGTCATCATCCACCAGTCACTGCTTATGCAATTAAGAATTTGAAACATAATGTGACATTGCAAGGTTACAATGGAATTACTTCCAGTATTTCAACAACAAGTATTAACATTAAACAATATGGACATGCGATTTTAGAATTCCAAGATTTGGATGAATCATATTTGGTAACTTTACCACCTTTACACATTGAAGGTTTAATTACTGCTGCACCATTTGTAGAATTGGAAGGTAGTTCATTTATCCAAAGTTCCAAGGGACATATGGCTGTGGTTGAATATTCTGGAAGAGGATGGGTTTCTGGAAAGAAGAACACATTTAAAGCTAGAATTTATCGTGATCTGATTTCAAGTGCTTATAAAGAAAATGCTCTTGTTTCCATTAGTGGGCAATGGTCAGGTAAATCTTATATTAACAAAGGATCAACCACCCCCACCAAATATGATGAATTATTCTATGACGCTGCTCAAGTTAAAGCTCAACATTTACAAGTTAAACCAATAGAAAAGCAACATGATTTAGAATCAAGAAAAGCTTGGGCCAAGGTGGCAGAAGCCGTTAAGAAGGGCGATTATAACTTGATCCATAGTGAGAAATCGTTAATCGAGAACCAACAACGTGAACGCAGAAAAGCAGAAAGAGAAGCAGGTGTCCAATGGGAAACAAGATGGTTTGAGAAAGTCGATTATGATGCTGAAGAGATTCATGATAATTTCACCAATTTGACCAATCTTGCCAATTTATCAATTAAGAATGCCCCATCTGGTTCAGTTAAGAAATCAAAATATGATACTGGTGAAGCCAAACATTGGAGGTTTGATCTTAAGAAATGGAAAAACGAAAAGGAAATTACCATTGACTGATTGAGACAGGAATAGTTTGATTTTTTATGTATATATATATATATAATTATAGGTTTATTGTCCACTTTGTTTTTCTAAAGGGTAGATTATTAATACACATTTATAATACCTAATGAGTTTAAGGGAGATCCTCGATACATGTATTGAAGGAAACTAGGTATTCTGAGATTTAATTGGCAGATGTTAGACACTGGAGATGTTAGGCACTGGAGATGTTAGACACTGAACCAGAGTATATCCCAACCAGCCTAATCTTATCAGATGGTGTATTAATTATTAACGATAAAAAAACATCACGTGATGATTAGGGCTTCTCACGTGCTATAACTTAGGGCTGGCAATTAGATTATATGCAGTGATTATTTGTCAGTACAAAAACTAACATCCCTTCTGCAATATATAAAGTTTTTTTCAGTGGAATTGATTTTCTGCACACAAAAAAGAAATCCACTCTCACTCACTCACTCACTTTTGCTCGACCTCAGTCACTTTCAATTCTCACGCTCTTCCACCGTAGTAACAAATTTTGCGGTAACGAAAAAAAAAAACCAGTTTTCTTGCAAGCTAATAGAAATTTCTTTCTTTTCAGTTTTGTCTTAATAACCCATACACAAATCATTTGAAATGGCTGAATCCCACAGATGTATGTTGATCATCATTACAGGAAGTGTCAATATGAACTATGATTAGATAGATACCGAACTGGGAATATAAGGAGAAAACCAAGGGAGAACTAATATTCAATATATTTTAAAATTCTTTACAAAACTACCTTTTGAAAATATCAACGAGACCTCCTCCTATGAGTCAGAGATGAATATCAGTTTTTCAGAAGAATGAATAGAAGTATAAGGTATATGTCATCTGTATTATCTGGAAACAGACGACCATACCGGCTACAGCAGTATTTACATTCCAAAAACCAGGGTCTTCAACCAACGTGGAATAAAAATATATTCACACTACAACAACCATCAAAGACTTGTTCAAAACAAAAAACAAAACAAATCAAAAACAACCATCGAGGTACATTTCGGAATATATCAAGCATATTGTTCATTATTGCACACTTGTTACATAATTTTTAAGAATTATTTTTTTTTACTAACATTTTCACTTTAGTATACGTTAAAGGTAAACATATTTCCTACCAACGTTCTAAGAGCGTCACCAACCCAAACGTATCATTGATCCAAATTGAAGGTGTTGCTAACTCCAAGGATGCTAAGTTCTACTTAGGTAAGAGAATTGCTTACGTTTACAGAGCTTCCAAGGAAATTAGAGGTTCCAAGATCAGAGTTATCTGGGGTAAGGTCTCTAGAACCCACGGTAACAATGGTTTAATTAGAGCTAACTTCAAGAAGAACTTACCATCTAAGACTTTCGGTGCTTCTGTCAGAATCATGTTGTATCCATCTAACATCTAAGTGTAAAAGAAAACACTTTTGATAAAGGAAGAAACATATTTTTTCTGTTTCATGAATAACTAAGGAAGAAATAAGAGGGTTGTAATTTATATTTTTATGATGGTGTTTATGTTGCTTTTGCCATTCAACTCAAAGCATAAATGTTTAAAGCTTTCGGCACGTACGTACAATATAGAAGGTTTTGAATGCACATAATTTTAAAATAGTTGAAATTTTATTTGATATAACTTGTAGAACAAAAAACGACTGTAGAAACGATTGAAAAATGGGATTACTTATTCGCCTATATTATAAAAATCTCTCCCCGACCCCCCTCCTCCCGGTCCATTAATTATTCTCCAGTGATTGCTTTGCTCACCACCCTACCAAAGACAACACACTCTAATAAGGACGAACCTCCTAATCTGTTTCCACCATGAAGTCCACCGCTAACTTCGCCGACTGCAAATAGATTATTCGCTGTTTTTCCAGTCCTGGTTACTACTCTGCCAGTGGTATCGATTTGAATACCACCCATGGAAAAGTGAAGAACTGGGGTCACAACACCAAAATAGAAGCCTTCTTCCACGTCAATCTCTCCTCCAAAACTAGCTCTACCAAATTCCGAATCTTTTTCCTTAACAATAAATCCGTTATACCTTGCAATATTTTCTCTCATTTTTTCACTATCAACACCAACACCCGGATTTAACTGTTCGATCAACTGCACTAAATCGTTAACATTACCCTTTTGGAGCAATTTCTGCGACGAGTAGAACCCAATATGAGATCTAGCCTTAGGCTCATCCTTCAAACTGATTACAATAACAGTCAAGGGAGTTCCAGAGTTAAATCCTAATTGATTATTATCCCCAACTTTACAATTTTCCAAAATGGCATCAGTAACTGTATCTCGGGTGGATAATTCATTAATAAATCTATCCCCAGACAGAGGACACAAAAGAATACCACCAATTCCTCTCATTACTTCTCCACAGAGGAATTTCCAATTATCATTAGGGGCGTTTAATTTCACAAATCCAGTTGGATGGACTTGTACTTGATCCATATGAATAAGGTTAGCGCCAGCATCACGTTCAGCTATTTTTTGACCATCCCCTGTTGTTTGAACACCATTTGACAGTGGGAAGTCCAAAAGATCAGGTCTAAATCTCTTTAATAATGAGTCTTCCTCCTGTTTGATATCTGCCGAATACCCCCCAGTAGCTAATACAACGTTTTTACTTTGTAAAGTATGCACTTGTTTATCTTCAGAGGTGTATTCAATCCCTTGTACTTTACTATTAATTGAATCATAAATCAATTTGTCAAGTTGTGAATTTTTTAAAATTGTAAGTTGGTCGGGATTTTGTTGTTTTATTTGTTCCAACTTTTTGATCAAGGAAGACATAATGGCGAATCCTGGAGGTAAATTACCACTCCCTCTATGGGTTCTAGGATAAGAATGACCTCCGAGTTGTACCATGGACAGTAAATCAATATCAAAAGAGTCAGCTAACCAATGAATGGCATCACCCGAATTAGAAGTCAAGATACGAGCCAAATTTTCATCACTTAATCCTTTCCCGGATTTCATGGTATCAGAATAAAACATGTCAACCGTATCTTTACTATCTTTGCCATGGAATCTGGTTGGAACACCATTGATACCAGACGAAGCCTTGATCGAATTACCACCTAGCTTATCTGTCTTCTCCAATATAACCACCTTTTGGCCTTGTTTAAGTAACTCTAAGGCAGTGGTAAGACCCGCGAGTCCACTACCCACAATTATCGTCAGCCGGGAGGAGGATGTTGTCATGCTAAACAACGTGTTCTTGCCAATACTATTGAAAAAATTGGAAATTGTTTCAAAACTAATATATATCAAGAATAAACTACCTATAATGAATAGGAATTTATGATTAAATCTTAAAATATGAATTTTGGAAGTTTTTATTCTTTTAATCGACTCGTTAATTGAGTAAAATAGTCAAAAAAAAAATAATAATAATAATACTTTCGTTATTGGATAATAACCAACTGATGAGTCGAATGTTGCAAAAGGGATGGTCTGATTAGTGAAATTTCGGAAATCAGATTAACTCCCCCCACTCCCCCAACACTTCCTGCATATTAACAATGTCGTAGAAGATTTATATCGCCTTCTCAACTTACGACATCGACATCGAAAAAACGACTAATTGGCAGTATTTAAAACCCACTCCTCCTCCTTCTCCTCTCCCCCAACCTAATGATTACTAATTAAAGAGATAGTTCCTTATCAGCCATGCTTCATCTGCATCCAATAATCCATCCAGACACAAAGGATAAACACTTCAAATTTGAACCATTTCTACGGACTGAATATAACTTTGGACTAGACCCCGATCGTCCAGTATGTCAATTTTATAATCCTATGAAGCCAATAGGATCATGTCCTAATGGTAATGATTGTCCCAACAAACATGTTTCATCCATGTATTCAAACAAAATCGTATGTAAGCATTGGTTAAGGGGGTTGTGTAAGAAGAATGATCGTTGTGAATTCTTACATGAATATAATTTAAGAAAGATGCCTGAATGTTTGTTTTATTCCAAGAATGGATTTTGTACCCAAACTCCAGAGTGTTTATATTTGCATGTCGATCCCCAGCTGAAGATACCGGAATGTCAAAGTTATAATAAGGGGTTCTGTCCAGATGGGCCAAATTGTAAGAATCGTCATATAAGAAGAATTTTATGTCCGTTGTTCTTGACGGGATTCTGTCCAAAGGGTCCAGAATGTGAGCATAGTCATCCCAGATTTGATGGAATTGTGGGAAGATTACGAATAAAACCCAATACAGTGAAATTGATCGATAATAGCACAATTGCAGGAGAAATCGAACCAGCGAAAACAAAGGAGGATAAGACAGAAGAGAATGAACCAGAGAATGAACCAGAGAATGAACCAGAGAATGGTCCCACAGAGGAAATTACCGGCACCCCCCAGGTGTGAAATTGAATCACAAAGGCGGCATATGGTTTATAGTAGTTATTTGACAACTTTATAGATAATGTACATTAATATAATATTTATGATTAATCTAAACTCTATATTTTCGAATTTGATTTCTTTCTTGAGGGGTAAGAACCCAATTAATACCCAAACTTTCCTCATATTCTATATCATCCTCGTCATGGGTCTTTGAACTAGTGACATGTTGATAACTCTCATCGTATTCTTCGTCATCCATCCCAACAAGTAAGACAATTTGAGTAATTCTTACAAATTTTTCTCTTAACGGATAACTATCTTCACAAACTTGATTAATCAAGTATGACAAGTCCTTTTCCAACTTAATTGATCCCAATTCATTGATTTTGAACTTCTTCAAAGCAAGCATTAATTTCTTTTCTAATAAATTGGATAAATTTATCACAATAAGTCTCAATAACTTATCAAAAATCAAACTTTTATGACATGTTTGTATGTATGGTTTAATCAATGATTGCCAATTGGAAGTGAATTTAATTAGGATGCTTGGATCGTTTAAAGAAGCAGATGAATAAATGATATAATTTTCATTAGTCTCAGGTAAAAACTCGTTAACAAGGGTAATCAATTTACTCTTTATAGATTGATTATATACATTAATCAAACTTTCAGAAATGATCTTATTGGTAATATTCATAAATGGATCCAAGAAATCACTCTTTAAAATTGTTTCAATTTTATCCTTGTCTTTACCAAATGGGAAGCTATTCTTTAAATAATTGTCACTTTTAAGGATCTTATCAAACACTTTTCCAAAATATTCTTGGGCCATAGCTGCCGTATTCAAATAAATTATAAAATTGAGTAGTTTTTGATTATTGGGCACAGTTTGAAGACTTCCCACAATTGCCCCTGATCCACTCACGACACTTCCAAATGCACTAGAGGCACCTTTAAGAAAACCCATACCACCGGCATTTGGGTCGGGAGTCTGGCTTCGAGATGGAGGTCCTGGGGTAGTAGGACCACTGGTGACGGAGGTCAAACTTTCTCGAGAAACCAAGGATAATGTTTGATTATAACGTGGTTGGTTGTCATTAAGATTCTTGATAAAAAACCCATTAATTAAATCAGATTGAATAACCAAGAAACTTTCATTAATAAAGTTTTTCACCGACGATGGTAATCCCGAATCAATGACATTCCGAAGGGTTGTATTTAATACCAAGGTTAAATCTTCAATCACCGAGGAACAAGGTACCTGCTCGGGGAACACTGATTTTTCAGTGGCCATAAGGTAAGTATCCAAAGAAGGTACCTCTTCAATAGTGATGGCTTTTTCTAGAGATCGACGGAAATAGAATTTTTGAAGATTCTCAAGGGCTGGAAGTAACTTATCATTGATTTTCTTTGTGAAGTTTGATCTTGTTATCAATTCAGGCAAGGCTAACAAATCATTCTTTGGAGCTTTTTGGTCATTAAAGTATTTCACAGTGATAAATTTACAATATAATGACCAATGGTGGAAAATGGTGGCCAACTCCAGAACCATATCACCTACTTGTCTGATAGATACTAAGTCGTTATCATGAATGTCCATAGGGTCATAATACTCTCCCAGTGTTCGTGTTTCATTGCTTTGTTCTCTTAATGCATTGAGTCTTGCTGCTAGTATTGGGAAGTTATACAATTTGATATCTTGAAAGTACTTATCGAGTCGTCTCATATCAAAGAATGTGTCGGATATGATCCCAATTTGCATATCAATCTCTCTCTGAATCTTACCGATGACATAAGAAAGAGCTTTAGGATATGTTGAACTATAGTATCTTTTAATTAATGGGCCATGCTGTGACAACATCATTGATATACTTTCAAACAATTGCATGGTAATAGTGGAAAATACCCCCGGCATTAAATCATCCGGGTTAACATCATTGGTTCTGGAAATCAAACCCTTCAGAGTTTCACTAATAATCTCACAAATAAATTTAGAATAACAATTCAAACCAACCTCTTCCTCACCAATCATAGGGAATAATTGGAAGTATTTGGTCAATTGTTCCACGTTTCGTGCCTTTGCTGCTTCATTGAACTTATCCTTGAACACAAATGTTAATTCGTCAACCCATTTTTCAATTGTCACTTGGGGGAGTTCAGGTATATCAGTGGAAGGTATAACCACCGAGGCAAACTTTCCTTGAATCAATTCTTTTGGTAAATTTGAGGTGATATTGTAAATACATTGAGCAGCCAATTCCCAATTATTATGTTGTAGGGCATAATGTGCTTGATTAATATTATTCTTAAGCAATTGAATGTTCTTGACAAAGTTTAAAGTTTCATTGACATTACCAATCTCTTCGTCTAATGATTTGATCTTGTAGGTTAATGAATGGCCCAAATCATTGGCCACCTCAAACAAATTGGAAAGTTCATTGGAACTAGTTATTGTGCTTGAAAGCCTAGTTGTTCTTATAAGCTCAACATTGGTGATATCCTGCTGGAGCTTCTTCTGCTTTATTGTTCTATAATTCTCGAGATCATTGTCAATACGAGAGACCGCCTGGTCAATCTTGTCCACCAATTCATACAAATCATTAGGATTGGATGATTTCTGATACAAACTTCGCAACTCAACCACTTCTTTCTCTATTGATACTTCATTTATAATCGATACATCCTGTCTGGGGTACCCATTGTGTGTCATTGTTTACTGCCACTTCGCTGTCATATAAAAAAAAAAATCAATGAATGAATGAATGAATGAATGAATGTGTTGTTCAGAAATTTGTTTGTGTGAGTGCGCGTGAGTGAGGTTGAGAGAATAGCGAACAAACTTGTCTGGAACAAGTGAATTGTTTAATAATGATGGGGTTCCAAACAAAAAAAGAATAAACTAAACAAAAACCTTTATAACAAAAACAAATAGTATTAGACAGACACTAAACAAAAGTAAAGATTAAACAGATGGGTTATCTATCTACAAAGTATCTATTTACTATGCTAAAGCACCCATTGGGTCATAGTATGGAAGAACAGTGAATTCCTTAGATTTCCAAACATCATATGCCTTCTTACTAGCATACTTCTTAGTAGTAACAATTTGGAAAACATACTCATCAAACCATTCATCGGTCATCATGAACCAACCCTTTTTCCCAGATGCTTCACCCCAAGAATTTTCAATTTTCCATCTTACAGGTAAATTAGAAATCGGATCAATATGAACACCCGTAATCACCATGGCATGAGTCATTTGAGAAGAACCGGTTTTCAATCTTTGCAGTTTGTTAATATTAAGGTTGAAATCAAAAGCACTTGGGTAATCATATGCGGTAACATCCAAGATTCCTGACTTACTATCAGAAAATTTTCCAACATCACATCCAAAAAAGATGGGTTCATTATCTTTCAACATACTGATTGCCGATTCTTTGATTTCAGAGAGTTGAGTATTGACGTATTCAATTGGCTTACCACCAGATACATTGTTTAATCTATCAACTGTGTACAATTTATCATAGTCATTTCTTGGGTCATGAATCAATGAAAAGTGGGCATTGGCATCGTACCTAACATGGGTTTTGTAGAAGTCCAAGGGAGAAGTTTCAAAATGTTTATACTTTCCATCTTTATCAATAAATTCCCAAACAAACTTATCTGTTGGACTTGGAGGAGTTCCCAAAGCCAAGGTAATTATTTTGTGGATAGTTTGCATAGCATTTACTTTGAATTCACTAATGTCACTTCTGGTCGAGTTGAGTTTGATTAATTTCCTAAGGGCTAAACCAAACTCTCTAATCTTTTCAGTGACAATATAATTCAACTTAGCTGAAGCAGTTGATTGGGCATTATCAGGAAACACTTCATTTGGAACGAGACCATACTTGTTCACCAAATTAACAATCATATCCCATTGACCCCCATCACCGACGGGAGAAGAATTCAAATAGGCAATTAACCTCGAATCTAATTCCTCATCAACAGTATCACTGATATTCTCTAAAAAGAAATTGGCCTTTTCCAATTTATCATAGAAATATAAATAAGACTGAGATACTTGAAATTCATCATCTTTCAAATTGTAATTCTTAATCACATGAGTTCTAAAAAGGTTGGAAGAAGCGAAAATCCAACATCTACCAGACAGCTTTTGATTATTCAAGAATATTGGAGACCCAATTGTATCAACTGTAACGTTGAATAAGAACTGACCTTTAATACCAGTTTCAATATCAGATTTCCCAATGATTTCCAAAATAGGATGTTTGGAAAAGGCATTCTGAGCTAAGATATTCTTCGGTTCCTTATTGAATTTCTGTTTCCAATCATTTAATAAATCAATTGAAAGGGGATTTTCTAAACTTTTGACATATTCCTTCTCATCCGTTCCCTTATCAGCTACCACATTGAGATTTACAAAGGATCCCTCAAAAGAAGAAGAAGATTCTTCTCGGTTATACTTTTCAGTTTCATACATTGTTCTTGTGTACAGCTTGTTATTCTTTCCAGTAGTTTGTTTGGACCAGCTTGAACCCATACCTTTCTACGAATAAAAATGGTTGAAGGAATAACAAAATTATAAAGATTAGTAAAAAAAAAAAAAAAAAAAAAAAGAATAAAAAAAAAGTGGAGGGGTTTTGATCGCTAATCTTTTTTTTTTTGTCCTACAAACAGAATTTTTATATTGTGGCACCAAACAATGAAGCCGTACCGTAGTAGTAGTAGTCAGGAGCAGAATGCCATTGTACAAACAGTTCAGGGATGAAACCGCCCTACTTCCCTACCATACACACCCCTCCAATTGCCTATTGTGGTTAACATACTTGCTGCATGTCATGCCCTATCACCAATAGGCAAGACTGCATATGCATTTGACTGATTCTTGTCAAGTATGTGCCCCACCACAAAATGGGGTCATATTTCAACCTGATACCGTAGAACTATGCGTTTATTATACAGAGAGGGGGGAGGGGAGGGGGAGGGAGGTTTGTTCATATACACTATACTTTGTTCATGGATTCTCTTTCGCTCTTAAATTTGGTTGATCTGTCTCTTATTCTTGGCTTCTTGACCTTACCCTTAAGTCCCTTGATTCCGGCAACACGATCACCTTTGGAAGCTCTATGTCCTTCCAAGATAGGCAGTCTTTTAGTTTTACCCACGGAAGATCTATCAGCCTTACCTAAAATAGTTTGAGCTCTACCTAATTTTGTTTTTTGATTATCATTCAAGTTTCTTTGATTCCTGGATACATGGCTTTTCTTGACATTATCAATATGATTTGGGGACATAGTTGATGGTTTAGCATGGGTTTTGGATCTGGTTATACGTAATTTTCTACCTTTCTTTGACTTTTCACCCGTTTCGATTGGTTTATCATTCAATAATAATGCCTTATTAACAGAAAGAGTGTCTTTGAATTGAACATAAGCGAAACCCTTACCCATATTAGTCTTAGAATCACGAATAACTCTGACAGATTCCACATCATTATCCAACTTGGCATTGAAATAGTTCCATAAGGTATCTTCCCTTTCTTCAAAATCTAAATTACCAACAAAAATAGTTCTCTTGTTGTCCTTGGGAGCAGGATGGGCAATGTGATCTACACGGAGATGATGGTTTTCGAATACTGTAGCATTGAGGGCGACAGCACTTCTTGATTCTCCCTTGTTCTTGAAAACGACATATGCATTAACAGAATCTCTTGATTTATGTAAATTTTTCTTTGCAATGGCAATCTTTCTGGGTAAATTTTCATCAAATGAAATCGATCTAAATCTGAGAGATTCAACCTTACCATATTCTTTGAACAAGTTTTTAAACATTTTGGCTACATGCTTCGAAGTAACCACATCAGAAGGAACATTACCTACAAAGATAGTTCTTTCTGCCTTTTCTAATTGTGATTCCTTTAAATCAATAGTTTTGGCGACTGAAGATCTTGTTTTGGTTTCTTTCTTTTCATCTTCTGATTCTGATTCCGATTCTTCTTTGTCTTTATCTTCTTTCTTATCATCATCTTTCAACAATTTATTGTAGTAAGATGCTTCCAAGTCTTCATTTAAATCTGCCTTCTTTTTAGCCTTCTTCTTCAATTTTTTATCTTCTTTATCATCTTCTTCGATAGTTTCTTGTTCATCACTACCAGAACCATCTGAATGACTCTGTCCTCTTCTTCTTCTTCTTCTTCTTCTTCTTTGTGAGCGGATTCTACTTCAGGTATGTTTATTATAGTTCTTCCTTTATGTAATTGATCTCTTGAAACTGGTCCATCTGCTGAACTCTTGAACAAGTCATCAACCGACTTATCTTTTTCGGCACTTCCGAATAATGATGCAAAACTGGACATTCTGTCTCTACAACACTCAATTAATAGTCAATATTACAACCTGTGATGGTAAAGCAAACCAGTAAATCAAAAAAAATCAAAAAAAAAAAAATTGTGAGGAGATGAGCGAGATGATTTCCCGATTGGGAACTTTGGCGGTAACACGTGATAGCCTGCATATAGACACCGATGAATTCTCCATTTTCTTCTTCCTCTTTTGACACTCTTTTTCTTTCCCTACCAAAACTAATCAGTGAAAGTTTTCAGTACTACCTGTTATCACCAGTTATTCATTCAAAGAACTACCCCGCCGCCGCCGCCACTACCACTACCACTGCTGCTACTACTAACTAATAATCAGCAGATCAGGGCAAGCTGGATTCACATATTTTCATTTCTTTTATTACCAGCACCAAGAACAAAAACACCAACAACAATAAAATCAACTAATTTCACAAAGATAAAACAACCACCATTCTTTTTCCAGAACCTAATAAGTACAATAAACAGCAAATATGTCTGTAATCGAGAATGAAACCAAGCTTACATTAGACAACACTCCGCAGTCTCCCAATGAAGAATCAACCTGGAATGGAGATAATGATGATGACGACGATTTCAACCATCCAGGAAATACCACCGGAAAGGAATCACCGTTGACTGACATAGCTACCTCACCACCTCCCTTTGAATTATCACTTCGAGAAACTGACCTTCACAGTGATGAAGATATACATCCTTCTAAAATCGATGATTTGGACGTGTCTGGATCGAGTGTTTCTCCGATTGATGCAAACAAGTCAAATGGAAGGAGGGATAGCTATGAAAGTTCAGAACTCAGTGATTTGGGTGATGATGATTCCGAAGCGGAAACAGATAAGATGGATTTCTTGGATGATAATGATAGTGATGATTCAGTAAGTCACAAAGTTTCAGATTTACAAGCATTGTCCAAATTAACCGAATTGGCAAGATTAAAGGATGTTGATTCTGATTTTGATGATGAACATGAAGAAGAAATCGAAATGGAAATGGAAATCGAAATCAAAGATGAACCCATATTGGAAGGGTCTATAAATGAAGAAGAGAAGAACCTTGATGACCCAAGTATTGAAAATGAAAACATACTGGGTAAGAGAAAGGCAGAGGAGGAAACCTCTTCTGACAAAGATACAAAGAGGACAAAAACTTCCAACAATGGTAGTGACAATCAAGTAGATTCTATTGAAAAGAACGGTGACGACTCTTCTCCAATCAAAATAACCACCAGTGACTTAGCTGAACCCAACGAGAATAAAAAGGATTCACAAGATCAACAAGGGGAAGAAGATCAACAAGGGGAAGAAGAACAAGAAGAACAAGAACAACAAGAAGAAGAAGTAAAGGAAGAAGATAAAGCGGCAGAAGAAGAGAAAATCTCAGACACAGATTCCATCAAGATTGAACTTGAAGATAACGATGAAGAGAACGAGGCCGAGGCCGAAGATGAAGACATTGAAGTGGAGGAGGAGGAGGAGGAGGATGATGAAGAAGAAGATGAAAGTAAACCCGCCGACGTTAGCTTGAATGGAGAAGAGAAACTCGAACAAGAGGACCACGTTGATCTCAACGAGCAAAGAAAGTTGGCAATTGAGGAATTAATTTCCATCGAATCAAAGTTTGCAGAATTACGAGATAAACTATATCAAGATAAATTAACATTATTAGAAAGAGAATTACAATTGTGTCTAGAAGGCTCACATCCTGAATTGTCAAAAATATATTATAAGATCAATGGTTTCTATCAAGATAGTTTGAAATTGGCAAATTCTAATCTAGCCTATAAATTAAAATGCATAGACAAAGAAACCATGGCCACCAGGACTTCAATTCATCAAGATTTCTTGAAAAATACAATGGAATTAAAGAATGACATGGTAACAGAAACCACCTCGCTATGGTACAAAATAAATAAGGAAAGAAATCAGTTGGATCAACTTGTCCCAGATTTTAGCTTCACTGCGATTCCCTCAATTCCAAATGTCACCGTGGCCGGCCCACTGGATGAATCTACCAATACCCCAGATTATCTTCAGCAATATAACCATGTAGATGGAGGACTACACGACAATGCTCCATTATCAAAGAAAACCATAAAACAAAACACTTTAATTGAATTGGTTCAGCAACGTAATAATGTTAATCATCAAATCGGGGTATTGAATGGATTAGTAGAATTTTATGGATTTCCCCTGGCTGTTAACGCTAGCTTATCGGAACATTCAACATATCCAGAAGAACTTTTGTTGAAAAAGGCCACAGACGAAGAGATACAAGATGACTTGAAAGCCATGGGAATTCAAACATAGAATCTCTAGGAAGCCCTTCACTTTATTTTTTTATATGTGTCTATCATCTCTTCTCCTCTTTCTTCTCACTTTCTGTATTATATTAAGTTTATATCTGTGTAATAGATGTGTAATAATTAATTTTGTTCCAAAAAACACGACCCCTTAGTTTTTCTCACGGTTGGGCAATTTACCAAAAAAAAACAGTAAACAGTTTGTTGTTAACAACTTATCGATTAATCGGGGGGTTCTGCAGCAATTGAATAGATCAAGATAAACAACAAAAGGATGGTAGAAGTTTCATTAACAGTTGGGAAGCTTGATGCTTCGTTAGCATTGTTGTTAACTAAGGATCATCATTTAATTGAATTCCCAACTATCCTATTACCAAATGGTGTTAAAGCAGGCTCAATCGTCAAAATCAAATGCGAACAAGATTTAGAAAGTGAACAAAGAGAAGCTGAACAATTCCAGCTCATTCAAGATGAAATATTAAATGCATTTGCCACCAATTTACCAAAAGCTCCTGTTCTTAGCACTAGAAATGTCACTCAAACTTCTTGTGTTTTGGAATGGGATCAATTAGATTTAGGTACTTCATCATTAAAGAATTTGATTTTATTTAAAGATGGCAAAAAGCTTGGTTCAATTCCACAACCATTGACTAATAGAACTTCCAAATTGTCAGGGTTACCAATAGATAAATCCTTCAAGTTTCAATTACGTGTTGATACCACAGCTGGTACTTATCTTTCCAATGAAATTGAAGTGAAAACACACAAAATGACCGATTTATCAGGAATTACTATCTGTTTGGGAGATTTCACTCCTAATGATCAATTCTCAGCTGAAGACATTGAAGATACCTTAAAGCATATGGGAGCTAACCATCCGGCTCAAACCAAGGTTAAAGTGGACACTACTCATTTCTTATGTACTAGAGAGAACAAGCAGAATCCCGAGTTTGTTAAGGCCAGTGATATGAATATTCCTATAATAAGACCAGAATGGTTGAAGGCGTGTGAGAGAGAGAGACGAATTGTTGGAGTTAGAGATTTTTATGTTAAGGATTGTGTTTTACCTGAAATTTTTGCTAAGAACTACTGGCAAAAGGATGGGAAACCCGCTCCGGTAGACAAACAACTTGAACAGGCCACCACCACCACCACTACTACTACAGGTACCGTATCTAAGGATGAGTTGCCCCCAACACCAGCAGAAGCGGAGCAAAATGGCGTCTCAGATGAACCCGAAGAACAACCAAAGGAAGAAGAATCAACCACCGAACAAATAGTGGTAATCAAGGCCATAGAAGAAACTGGGGAAGCTCAAGAGGAATCTCCGCTCGAGTCGGAGCATCCAGAAGAAATTAGTGCCATTGAAGTATTAGAATCTGAAGAGCAAGCACCAACAGAGGCTGAACCAACAGAGGCTGAACCAACAGAGCAAATACCGCAAGAGGCCGAGCAACCAGTTGCAGAACACCTCGAGACTGAAGAACACCTCGAGACTGAAAAACACCTCGAGACTGAAGAACAACTTCCAGTACAGGATGCTGAGGAAACAGAAAAGTACATAAATGATGCATTTGATACAGTCGATCTTAATACCGAAGAACCACCATTAGAAGAAGTTAGGTTAGATATCGTTGCTGAAGCGTCTCAAGAACCAGCTTCTGAAATTGCAGAAAGTGGTGTTTCTGAGCCTGTTATCCAAAAAGAGTCCCAGGATAAGATTGAAGAAGCTACGTCAGTCGTGCAGTCTACTCAAGATGATACGGGAGATGCAAACGCTGAAGAGGGTATAGACGAAGAAGACGTGGATGATAACCACAATGAAGATGTCGATGACGATGATGATGAAGGCGAAGAAACGAAAGAATCCGAGCCAGCAGCTGGAGCTTCTCCTTCTAAAAAGAACAAGAACAAGAAGAAGAAGAAGAACAATAAGAAAAAGTAGAGTAATTACATTGACTTATTCACTTTATAGAATAATTAAAGATATTACAACGCTATAAGAACTAAAATGTGTGTATTTTATTTTTTTTGAAAAAAAAAAAATTGATACAATCTAAACCAGTAAAACCTAACAAAAAACACGTAGCTAGTTCAATGAATATGCGGCATTTACTCACCAAATAATCTTCTAACCTTCTTAAGGATTGAATCCTTTTCAGGGTCGTAAGGGTGATCTTTGGATGGAATTTCCAAGATGGCTGGGAATGCGTTAGTGTAATTATCAACCTTGTACCTGATTAAATCAGCTAAATGTTGATTAATCAATAATATGGCAATATCGTCCCTTCCGGTAGTGAAATCATCAAATGTTTCTTCAATTTGATCAATGGATGTTTTACCAGGAATAACAGTAAGGAAGTTACTTTCCTTTCCAATTTCGTTGGAAATTTGACCAATACCAGCTAGAAGCAATCCTGTCACAGTATCTTCATCTGCAATTGTAGCCAACAACTTTCGTTTGGCCATTGCTTCAGTGGCACTACTCATGGTGATAACTTTGTTTATTGGTTGATTAGAAGAGCCAATATTCCAGTTATTATTACTAAATTTCTGGTAGAGAAGATTAAAGCGGACGTAAATTTTTTAGTTTGGAGAGAACACGTGATAAATACCATTTCCGGGGACCGGAAATGGTATTTGAAAGTTTTGATTAGGATAAATTTTTCAACGCGGAATACCGTTGTGGGTGCTTGACTGTTCGAATACCAGCCCCATTGATGATGTTTAGATCGGTTGTCCCAAGACAAATCTCATGGAAGCCACTCCAAAGATCTGTGCTGAATACCTCAGTGAGATTTGCAGGACACTCCAAATGGTCCAATATCAAACATGACAAGGCCAAAAATGATGCCAAAAAATCAAAAGAAGCTTATCATATGGCAAGTAAAATCGTATCCTGTGTTAAAATGCACGGGAAGGAATCTAATGCATCATTAGACTCATTGATAGAGAAAGCGAAGAAGCTTAATATCAGTAAACAAGTTATCACCAATGCTATAAGGCGTGGAGCTGGAGAGATCTCGCTGGAGGGGCCTGCTTTAACAGAAGTTCAATACGAGTTTGTTGGCCCAGGAGGGGTTGCCATGATTGTTATTGCTTCTACTGATAATAAAGCAAGAACTGTTCTGAAGGTAAAGAATGCACTCAATTACTTTTCAGCTTCCATGAGCCCTTGTATGTATATGTTTGAGAGAAAAGGGGAAATTATCTTCTTACCTAAACAAACCGAGCCGGCTGAAACATTTGATGACGTTTTCGAGACTGCATTGGAGATAGGAGCAGAAGACTTTGAAGAAGTGGAGCTTGAAAAATCATCTTTGTATAGAATTGTTTGTGATGCCGCAGAAGTTGAAACTATCGCAACCCAGTTAACTACCAAAGGGTACAAACTACAAGATTCATCTTTAAGATATTTAGTTAATGAAGATGGGAAAGTTCCATTTCCAGAAGAAAATACCAAGGCCTTTGCAAGAGCATTGGCTGAATTAGATGATATTCAGGATGTTGTTGATTACTATACAAATATTGAGGATGAGCAGGTTGGTCGTTTACAGGAATATGACAATTAATAGAACCAGGAAAGATAGAGATCGAGCCGGCAATAGCATGTACATAGACTTTACATTTAGAATTGTTCATAAAAGAATATATATATTTTTAAACAACAAAAATATCGTTAAACAAAACTAAACACACTTGTTAACTCTTCGCCAATAATCTTCAAAAACAAGCAATTAATGTCATAATCTCATTTCAAATCAATAGTCAATAGTGATATAAAACAAATGTAGAAGTATGTTTCAAAGTAATGATGAAATAAAAAGCGAGCAAGTCATATCTTTAACCCCTCCGAGGTTTCTTCATACCCACAATGTGTTTGATCATGTGTTTGACCATGTGTTTATTTCTTTTCTTCGCCTAAGACCTTGTCTAATGTGGATAAATCTGGGTTCTTCCATAACCTTAATTCTTTGTCATGAGCAAGATGTCTGTAGGTGAAGAAACAAGCAGAACCAATAGCAACTGAAACAACAGCGAACAATGGTGCCATTTCAAGTGGCACATCGGCAAGTAAACCTTGCTTCTTAGCAGCATTGAATAAAATTGCGGAAGGTCTCATTTTGGAAGTGTTTATAATTGATGCAATTGGCGTGTGTGTGTGTGGGGGGTGGGGACTTCTATGCAAATGATAACAAAGAATGGTTTCGTAATTAAATCGAACCATTGAGAAAAGCACATTGAGGTTTCTCTCTCCTCTAATGAAAATGAATTTTATGCCGTTTTTTGATAGGTACACGACATTTGGATGTTGCAAGAAAAAAAAAAGAATCAGCTACTTACCACAAATTTGGTTGGTTGAATTTATATGCAGTACATTAGTGGTGTTCTCTTGTATATTATCGTCACTCATTTATACTTTTACGAGGTTGGGGCTTCAGGTATATATCAGATCGGACTTTGAGTATTTACGTTTGTTTTAAATAAATATTATTATTCTAGTCTAAATAACGTGAGTGTCTAGGGTATTGATTTCTATTTGAGTCTTTTCTATCTTCTACCACTTTTTGATCATGTCTTTTAAGGTGTCATAGCAGAGCCAGCTTACTGCCATCGAAGGAACAATCTTATATAAATTGGCAGTCAAACCCTTGTAAGCACCAAAGAACCCTTCCGTTCTAAATATCGACACCAATGCATGTGAAACTGATCGGTACTGGAATCCTAATTCCCCTCCAGCCATACTGGCAACTTGATATCTTTTTCTTAACACATCCAATGGATAAATAAGCACCCCACCAACAAAACTACTAAATGCACCGGCGGAAAGCTTCCAACAGGGATTAGAGAAGTCCCGGGGGGAAGTATCCATGTATTCCCTTAATTTTTCATATAATGCAAAGTTAATGGCCACATAAGGTGCCACACCTAAGGTAGTTGGGGCAATGCCTCTATAAAGGGCAAAGAATCCACCTTCATACTTGTAAACTTCTCTTAAAGTTTGCACAACGCTAGGCGCTTCTGCCAACTTACCCTTGTTTAATTTACTCAAAGAGGCAGTCTGGACGGTGATCCTAGCTCGTACTAAATCTAGGGGGTATGTTGCTGCAACCGAAGCCACTCCACCCATAGAACCCGCAAGTAATCTCTCATAGCCATTCAATTGTTTAGAATCTCTAGGATTCATTTGTATCATTATATCTTTGCATTTCTCAAAAACGGCAAACTGGATAGCGCTGTATGGAATTATCCGAATACAATTCAAGAGATTACCTCTGAACCAACCTCTCCAACCTTCCTCTCGGTACATTTTTAGAATAGTGGGAAACATCCCCTTGTATGCATGTTGACCCCCTGGTCCTTGTAACTGAAGAAGTATCTTTGCTCTTTCAAATGGTGCTACTACCGTTCTCGACACAGCACCGGCAACACCTCCCGCTATCAAGGAAGCATTGGAATCATTTTTCACTGCTGCTTTGACATCGGCAAAGAAATCGGTATTTATTATAGGTATCTTGAATTCTTCCATACCGATTACTGTTTAAACAAGGGGTAGCGGTACTAGCGAATGAATATTT
>JAJMHC010000088.1:0-27243 GCA_030582855.1 Hemisphaericaspora lyxosophila
CCCCTCCACAACCTAAAAAGGGATGTAGAGGAATGCCAATATTTTTAACCTTGTTAAAACTAGTAAGGGGGGGTGGATTGCCCTCCATCCCAAATAGGCAACGGAAATAAACACACGGCTTAAACATCACTCACTTGTGCCAGCCAAAGAAAAAAACAAGAGACAAGAGACAACAACAACAACAACAACAAAAGCCGGTAATTAAAAATAATTTTTATTTTTTCAACTATGGTTGTGAATTTTGGTTTTTTTTTTTGTGCTCAGCCCTTCTTTCCCTCAAATCATCATTTGTTTCCGTAACAAAAAAAAAACCACTCAAGCTTTTTTTGCTTATCTATTACGTGACCAACTCTCTTCACCCACCTCTCCAAAAAAAAAACAATACAATTGGTGTGCAATTGTAGAGAGAGACGACTTAGATTAGGAGGTATTATTATTATTATTATATTATTAACATTAAAAAAAATTTGATACTCGTTAAAACAAAACACTAAATAGATAAATCTACTAACCTAATTCTTTGCAGCAGCAGAATTCTTCTTGAATTTACCCAATAACTTCTTGAATAAGTCAGTCTTTTTATGAGCTTTGTCAACCTTATCACTAGAGTCTTTGACTTGGGCTTTAGCAGCATCGGCAGCATCTTCACCTTCCTTGGCAGCATCATCCTTAGCGTCTTCAACGGCGGCTTCAGCTTCTTCTGGGGTAGCTTCAGCATCAGCTTCAGCTTCAGCCACGGTTTCCTTGACTTCTTCAACAACGGCAGCCACAGTTCCTTCTTCAGTAGGAACGATAGCAGCAGCTTCCTTTACTTCTGTGGTGGCATCAGCTGCAGGGGTTTCTTCAACGGCTGCAACATCAATTTCCTTTGGTTGGTCTTCGGTGGCAACTGGTTCTTCAGTAGATTGATCCTTTGATTTTTCTTCCTTCAATTGTTTGTCTAAAGCTTCCTTAGATTCGGAAGAAAAGATTCTTGAAACTCTCTTAACTCTATCTTTAATAGTCATTGTGTGTTGTGTGGATTGATTGATGGTATTTGGATCTAGTAATATATAGAAAGGAAAGAAGAGAAAAAGAAAAAGAAAGAGAAGAAGGGTAAGAAAATCAAAAAAAATCAAAATCCAATCCAGCAGCAGATTTACAACAATTTATAGTGCTGTGAGATTAAATGGGTTGTTGTAAAGTAATAAAATTTTCGTGTTTCCTCAAATTCACTCTGCCGCTTTTTTTTTTTGATTTATTTTTCTTTTGTTTTTTTATTTTTTTATTTTTAACATTTTACTTTTCCTCTTCGGCTTTGTTTGTTCTTCTTCTTTTATCTTTTTCTCTTCTTGTTGTTTTGGTAGTGGTGATGGTGGTGGTGATGATGGTGGTAGTAGTGGTCCACTGGCGGCGGAAACTTAAAATTAAATTTTAAATTAAAATAATAGAAATAAATCAATGACTAGTTTATTTTTTTATTTATTTTCTCATTTTCTCATCTATTTATTGTTCGTCTTTTTGGCCGGTGATTATTTGTGTCTCACCTTGAGTCGGTAGTATACTAGCACAACATTCCATACTACACCATTCACTTAGAAAGATCTAGCAACACAGCTGTATAATTACTACTCTTGCTATATCTAATATGCACTACCTAATCGTTAACTTTTTTTGTATTGTAGTTTAAAACAGACGGCTAATTGTGTTTTATGTTTTTTTTTTTTGTTTGGTGCTTAACGGCAGTAGTTCGTGTAATTACTGCCACACCACAGGGTTGTATTATTTTCTTGGTATTTTTGTGATACAGCCGTACCAAAAAAAAAAATATAACAGACGGATGTTGTTTTAGGTATTATAACCAGCAGAGTTGACAATCTCGGTATATGAATGTTTTTGTAAGCTTACCATATAACTAACCCTTCCACTTATATGTAACCGTATTCTACTACCGTCTATTGAAATATTGTTCTACTTCCGAGTTAACTTTTCTTGAACAATATCATCAAATTTGACGATTATATTCTACGGATTTATAGTTTTGTGCAATGCTAGATCATCCGAACACACGATTACAACTTGAGGTTATAACTAAACTTTTTTTCATCGCATCCAGTGCAAACCCCACCCCCCTCTCTCCTTCCCATCTTTGTTTTTAGCCGCTCGAGTATCCTCCTCCTCCCCCCCCTCCGCGAAACTCACTATATTCGATTTTAATGACCTTAAAGCTGGAATAAAATTACAATCTGTGTAACAGATTACTTTTTTGCGTGCACCAAACAAAACATCAACAACCAAAAAAAAAACATGTTTCTAGTGAGCTTTTTTGAAACACACAAACAGATCTCCAGGTTTACTGCCAGCTTCTATTTGAAACTAATCCATCAACCATGCCTAATCCCAAACTGACAGCATCTTCATATGGTATATCCCAACATAATTCTTCTAGCTCCCACTATCCATTTACTACTTCTTCTTCTTCGTCTGCTGGTGGTGGTGGCGGTGGCATAGCATCAACGGAACTGAAGTTGGATTTACATTTATTCAATAAGGATAGAAAACCATTGTCATCAATTACAAACAAACAATCATCGAATGAATTCAAAGTACTGAAACCAAAACTGTTGACATCCAACAAGGCTGGTTCAAAACAACCATTACCCATATCCAGTCCAACTCCTTTAAATTTCCCAAAATCACCAAACTACCTAGGTACACCCACTAAAGCTAACGTCAAATCCTCCGTTTTCAACTCCTCGTGTCCAGTTCATAAGTCTCCGGAAAATAATAACCACACTCGCCAAACAACTCCACTTTGTCTAGATGATTTTGAATTAGGTAAAATCCTTGGGAAAGGAAAACTAGGAAGGGTATATTGTGCGAAGCATAAACGCCTGGGTTTAGTAATTGCATTGAAGGTAATGGATAAACAGGAACTTGTCCAATTCAACCTCCAGAAAAATTTCGAAAGAGAAATTCAAATTCAAAGACCGTTAAATCATAAGTATATATCTAGACTATATACCTGGTTTTACGATCACAAGAATGTATACCTAGTGTTAGAATTCAGTTTATATGGAGAGTTATATTCCCATCTCAAGAAATCCAAGAGGTTCAGTAATACAATGGCAAGTTTTTACATTTATCAAGTTGCTCAGGCATTGAAGTATCTACACGAACATAATATAATTCATCGGGATTTAAAACCTGAAAATATCATGTTGAGTGCAGATAACATTATCAAACTAAGTGATTTTGGATGGTCGGTACAACATAACCAACATTTCCATTCCCCATCTGACCACCCCAGCAATAGCAACACCTCCGCCAAGCGACTAACCGTATGTGGTACTTTAGATTATTTACCCCCAGAAATGATCGAAACTAAAACCCACGACCATACCGTCGATAATTGGGCCCTTGGGATATTATTATATGAATTTCTTGTGGGTATTCCACCCTTTGAAGAAGTTGATAAAACTTCCACCTATAAAAGAATCGTATCCATCGATATTAAATTCCCTAAATTCTTAGATCCTGATGCTATTGATTTAATCAAAAAGCTATTAATGAAAATACCCGAAGAGAGATTGGAGTTGAATAAGGTGTTGGAACATCGATGGATCGTTAAGAATAGACCTCGCTGGCCACTTATAAATGAAAAAGAAACATTTGGCATATAGGAACCGGTTGGCTTGTATTGTGGTTGTCCTATGGACGGGCATATCTCCCTGTCGGTGTCCACCTCCACCTCCACCTCCACCTCCATAAAAAAGTACTATTTCCTGTACTAACATCTGATGTCCACCTTAACGACGTTACACGTATATAGAAAAAAACTAGCATATATTAGAATACAGATTAATTATAAACGGCAAACTAAAAAAAAACCGCAAATAGATATTACAGTTGTAAGACATGACCCGGGATTTGTTGGTGATTAGCCAGTGACAGCTGTACTTGTCCCTGGGCTGCACCTTGTTGCTGTTGTTGTCTCTGCCTCAATAGCAACATTTGTTGTTGTTGTTGTTGTTGTTGCTGCTGTTGCTGCTGTTGTTGTTGAAATTTCATCAATTGTTGTTGGAATGCCTGATGTTGCATATTATTATACTGAGAAGTCATTAAAATTGCCTTTGAAGGTGCTCTAACTTGATACATTTCTCCTGGAATGGCACTGAAACTTTGGGTTGGCGAATCGCTATTCGCCGGGGGGACGGCATCGACATTAATAAGCGCACATCTACCTTGTAGCCCACCAATAGAACCCGAAATAGCTTGATTCGCCAATGTTTGTTCTCCACCATGTTGTTGCTGCTGCTGCTGTTGCTGTTGTTGTGATGATTGTTGTTGCTGCTGTTGTTGACTATGATGTGGGGATATGATCAATGCATTGGCATAGAATTCACGAGCTTGTAGAAACCGATGACGATACCTTACTGGCATAATTATCTTTCGTTCTAATGGTATTGGATTATTCTTAGAAAGCCCTTCCAATACCAAATGAGTCTCTTCATCAGGGTCCAAGATCTTATTGAAATTAAGTTGTGAATCATGGTCGTCAGTCCCATGAAAAGCGGCATTCTCCTTTCTTTGTGCCGCCAAGGCGTGGGAATGGGCAATCTTGGCTTGGTTTCTTTTTTGATATTGCTGTAATAATACATCATAAGGTTGGCTACGGCCAGGCACTGCTCTCTTGGCACCCATGGAGTGGGTCTTACAAGTCAATGAACGAGCACAAAATCCACCAGTAGATAATGCCACCCCACACTGTTTTTCAACGTCAACCGGACCCTTTGGTTTGGCGACTGGTTTAGGCTGTTTGGGGAGCTTTTTCTTCTTGAGTTCTCGTTTTTCAATCGCAATGCTAACTCCCGTCGTTGAAGCCACGGCTGCTGCTGCTGCCGCCGCGGCATTGGCTGCTTCTTTCTCCTTCTGCGTTTGTGATTTCTTGTACTTCTTCTTGGGTTTAGGAGTGTCTTTAATTCCATTAGGTACAGGGGTGTTATTTCTACTACTATCCACAGAGGAATCAATATCCAATAATGTGGCTGCAGTTCTTCCCCGTTTCTTCTTTTGAGAATTAGCGATACTACTTGGATTCTCGAGTTGTTCTTGTTGTCTTTTTTGTTTCATCTCAATACAATTCTTATAATGACTGCTTAACGATTTTGAACCAATGGGACGTTGACAAGATTTGCAAATTTTATAGATTATATTCTGGGATAAATACGATTTATCAGGGTATGAATTAGTTATAAATTGATTTAACTCGGTGTGTTGTTGTTGAGGATTATTAATATCACTATTGTGTTGTATTTCAATCTTCTTATCTAAATAAGCACCGAACTCTTTCCAAATTATAGGCTTGTTTTTCGAATCGATCAGGTCTGCTGCAGTGAGTGAATTTACTTGTGTTAGGGTAATTACTTGGGCTGACTTTAATGACATATCGAGGTAGGAAAAGGGAAAGTAGCGGTGAAAAAGTTGGCTGCTGGTGGGTGGGGAGGGGAGGGAGGGAAGGGAGGTGCTGGTTTTGATTGAAGGGTATGAACCGGGTAGAATTATTGTACTTATGAAACCTTTGAGGAGATCTGGAAATGAGATAGATACTAGCAATAAGTGCAAAACAAAAGGAATGTGACTGGGGAGATGGTGATGATTGATGTTTATTTGGTTGGCGGCTAACTTTTTCGGTAGGGTGTTGATAGTTATCTGGTTTGCTAATTAGACTGAAACTGTAAAAAAAAACCAAAAAAAAAAATACCAAGACTAAAAAGAAAAGAAATTTTTTTCTGTTGTGGGTTATGGGTTGTGGGTTGTCAAACTGGGAACAGCTATCAACAGTTTTTCTCAACCAGCTTGTTTGCTTATTCTTTGGTAGTAATAATCAACTGATTCAATCGTTAATCCAAATTCAACTGGTGTGTTGATTTTTTTTGTGGGATTTCCAGTTGGTGTATTTTTTTTTTTGTTCGTTTGTCCCATTTCCGTCCCCTGTTGTCATTTTTCCATAACTCAACTTCCACCACTCTGACCCACGATAACGATGTTACGTAGACCCGCCACCACTATCAAATTGTCCCCAGAAGATATATTGGAATATGATGAATTGTTAAAACAACAACAGGAATTGCAACAGCAACAGCTGCAGCTGCTGCAGCAGCTGCAACAACAACAACAAGCGGCTAATCAGTTTAGCACTAATCTGATCCTTCAGGAACAGATTGGCAGCAGTAGTGATATCATCCATAATTACAATACTTCAAGTTCATTTCAACAACACGGCAGCAAACCAACCAGAGAGGAAAGAATTGGTATTCGTAAGAATTAGCTGGTGGCTATTTCACTGAGAATGATATTATCAATTGATACTGTGCTTTCCCTAGAGACTATCATAGATAAGTTTCCAAGTTATTGCTAATTTTATTTGTTAGCTAGGCATTATTCACACAAAACTCAAATCGATTGTGTACCTAGGAGTTCCTTAAGGTGACCCAACAACCGGCAAGATCTTCGAAGGTAGTGGAAGAGGTAGTGGAAGAGGTAGTGGAAGAGGTGGTGAAAGAGGTGGTGTGACCTGATAATGGCACACTATTTATTCGCAATCTGATTCATACGCCTAGATGTAGGTTATTCGAGCTATTTCGGTTTGATGTGGATTCCAAACAGTTCTACCTTTCTCATGAAGTCGTATTTCTGGCGGTCGCCAATTTGTCCTTATTCATTGCAAATTACCGAGCTGGGACATGCATTTGAGAGAAGACAAGACCGAAACTTATATTTCAGTTGAGTATATATATATATATATATATATTTGTAAATTATACAAAGCCGATAGCTTCACCCTCCATCTCAATACATTACAATTCGATATACCCACTGTTATAAGTGCTCTCTGGTCTCTCTACTGAGCTTGCAACTTCTGGTATTTTCACACGACCGGTATTTTTTTTTTTTCTTTTCTTTTCTTTTCTTCTTGTTGCATCTCTCAAGCCATACAAAGAAGAATAATTTCAAATCAATTTTTTCAGATGGTCTTTTGTAATCTATATATATAAAACATCAACCATACATCATGAGTACAGGCACAACCATCCTCGCCTTATGTAGTGTGTTCTATCTTGTTCTGGGAGGAAGATGGACCCTTATTATTTTCACATCCGGTCTTTCTATATTGTACCACTTGGAGAAACTGAATCAAACTCATCCTGTCAAAGTTGATCTGGAGACCAAACCTGTCAAGGAATCCCCCATATATGCAGTTGATTTTACTTCAACTGTTTTTACCCCATCGACAACTACAAACATTCCAAAACCAATTCGTACAAGAGCAAAAAGATCACCTAAAGTGATCAAGGCTGTAAACCCATCCTCATCTCCAGCTACTGAGCCAGTGTTGACTAGATCAGCAGTTGATTTGTCCCAAGCTCAAATTTATATCTTCTACACAACCTTGACAGGTTCAGCACATAGAATAGCTAAAACACTTTTGGAAAAACTTGAGTCGCTCTCCTTAGCTCACCAACCAAAATTGTTAAGTCTCGATGATGATGTGGATGATTTAGAAGAATATTTCCTCAAAACGAAATCTACTGAAGGAACTAAGAATATATATCTTCTTGTCTTGCCTTCTTATGAAACCGATTCACCTATCGATTATTTCTTGGAACATTTGCAAGAAACCTACAACGATTTCAGAGTTGATAAATACCCTTTGAAACAATTGTTGGGATTTGCTGTGTTGGGTTTGGGTGATTCTGAATCTTGGAATGGAGATAAGTTCTGTTATCAAGCCAAATTGGCTGATAGATGGATGGGAAAACTTGGAGCAAGAAGATTGTTCCCAGTTGGTGAAGTTTGTATGAAATACCAAGGGGAACCAAAGGCCCAAGAATGGATTCAGAACTTTGCCACTTTGTTAGTTGACGATGAACCTTTCTACATTGATGAAAATGATGATGTCGATGATAGTGATGCAGAAGATGAAGTCAGTGATGATGCTGATACATTGGTTGATGTTGAAGAAATGGGATCTATAATCAGAAAAACTGGTAGGCCAGAATTAGAAACCAAAGAAATGGTAGCTAAGGACTCCCCCACTTTTAAATCACTTACCAAGCAAGGGTATACTATTGTTGGTTCTCATTCGGGTGTTAAGATCTGTCGTTGGACAAAGTCCGCCTTACGAGGTCGTGGGTCTTGTTATAAATATGCCTTTTATGGTATTAGATCACATTTATGTATGGAAACTACGCCATCGTTGGCGTGTTCCAACAAGTGTGTTTTCTGTTGGCGTCATGGTACAAACCCAGTAGCTAAGCTGAATTGGAGATGGGAAGTCGACCCACCCGAAAAGATCATGGCTGGTGCATTAGCTGGTCATTATCAAAAGATTAAACAAATGAGAGGGGTTCCAGGTATCCAGATGGATAGATTCCAAGAAGCGTTCAGAGTGAGACATTGCGCCTTGTCGTTAGTGGGTGAGCCCATCTTTTATCCTCATATTAATGAATTCGTGGGAATGCTTCATGAACAACATATTTCTTCATTCCTTGTCTGTAATGCACAACATCCCGATGCATTAGCCAGATTAAACAAAGTGACTCAATTATATGTTAGTATTGATGCACCAACTAAAACTGATTTAAAGAAAGTTGATCGTCCATTAAACAGTGACTTCTGGGAAAGATTAATGGGGTGTCTTGATATCCTTCGTACTACTCAAGCACATCAACGTACAGTTTTCAGATTAACTTTAGTTAAAGGATTTAATATGAATGATATTGAAAGCTATGCCGATATGGTTGAACGTGCTCAACCTTCTCAAATAGAAATCAAGGGGGCCACTTTCTGTGGTTCTTCCAATGGTAATGGTAATCCATTAACCATGCAAAACATTCCATTCTATGATGAATGTAAGGACTTTGTAGTCAAATTGACCAAGGAATTACAATCTCGTTCATTGGGATATGATATTGCTGCAGAACACGCACATTCTTGTTGTATTCTTGTCGCTCATAACAGATTCAAGATCAATGGTAAATGGCACACTCATATTGATTATCCTAAATTCTTTGCCATGTTGGAACAAGGTAAACAATTTGTTGATATTGATTATGTGATGGAAACCCCAGAATGGGCAGTTTGGGGAAGTGAAGGTGCTGGTTTCAACCCCGAGGATACCAAATACGATAGAAAGGCTGAAAAGTTGAAGAAAAAAATCGAAAGAGATGAACAAGCTAAGAAAGTTATTGAACAATCGGCCCAGTCTGGATATAATAGTTTATAGATATTTATTAATTATAGAACACAAATTAACGAGTTTCGCAGCTTTTTTTTTTGTTTTTTGTTTTTTTTGAACCAAGCAAATCAACAAAGCAACAAAGCAACAAAAAAAAAAAAAAAAAATTTAAAACGTTACCCACATCTGTTACTTTTGCGTTTATGGACATTGAAACACCATGTCGCCAACTAGCGAACAGAAACGAATCGCATTCATACATCCTGATTTAGGGATTGGTGGGGCGGAAAGATTGGTGGTAGATGCAGCAGTGGGGTTACAATCCCTTGGAAATGACATTACAGTATACACATCGCATTGTGATCCCACCCATTGCTTTGAAGAAGTCAAGCAACTAAGAGTCAATGTATATGGAGATTTCTTACCCACTCAATGGTTCAAACGATTTCATATCCTTTTTGCTATATTACGACAATTGTACCTTGTTCTCAAAATGATCGTTACCGGTGAGATTTCCCACTATGATTATTTCATCGTTGATCAATTGTCTATATGTGTGCCTATAGTAAGCTTTTTTGGCACCAAGGATAGTAGAGTGTTGTTTTATTGCCATTTCCCTGACCAATTATTATCCAAAAGGAATAGTAAGCTTAAGGAATTATATAGACTTCCCTTTGATCAAATTGAAGAATGGAGTACTGGTGTGAGTGATACGGTAGTGGTGAACTCCAAATTCACCAAGTCAATCTTCCATGCCACCTTTAAGAACTTGGTCAATAATCCCGGGGTGATTTATCCATGTGTGGAGACGAAGATTGAAGAAGACGAACAAGTTGACGCAGAAGTGAAGAACCTTTTTACAGACGGCCAATACTTCCTCTCGATTAACCGATTTGAAAGAGCTAAGAATATTGATCTTGCAATTAAGGCATTTGCAAAGCTGAATAAGTTAATTCCGGGTAAGGCAAGGTTGGTAATAGCTGGTGGGTATGATGCTCGGGTTTCTGAAAATGTCGAATATCTACAGGAATTGATATCATTATGTGATTCCCTTAAATTGACTAATTTTACAATTAGAGGGAAGTTAATCATGATGCCACCCTCAACGGATGTGTTATTCTTACCATCGATAAGAAGCAGTTTGAAAGTATCGTTGATTAAACAAGCAGAGATGTTATTATATACTCCAGAAAGAGAGCATTTTGGCATCGTTCCGGTTGAAAGCATGTTATATCAGACCCCAGTTTTAGCGGTAAACTTTGGTGGCCCCTTGGAAACTGTTGTGAATTATGATGGAACTAATTTGGATAAAGCGACTGGGTTTACTGAACTGTCTGATTATGAAAAATGGGCCAAAATAATGTTCAAGTTCTGGAATGAAACTGATAAAGTCAAAGCAACCCTTGGAGAGAATGGTCATAAACGGGTAATTGAAAACTTCTCACGGGATAAGGCCAGCGAAGAATTCATGCGTTATTTGCTTGCTCTGAGCACCTTTCCTAAACATAGTTTTACATCTTTCAAATTTGGTGTTGCCATTATTTTCGTGGTAGTGTACCTGATGTTTAAGATATTATAGATCTCTCTCTCTCTCTTTTTTTTTTTTTTTTTTTTTTTTTTTTTTTTTGGTTATCGTTTGAATAAATCCTTTATTGCTTGCCAAACGTGTAAAGTTGTGTCTTTGTCGGGAGGGTCACGAAGTGGACCGCTAGCACGAGATTCGGTATCATCTCCCCAAATATTAAGAAATGATGGATTGGAAGATTCTTTTATCAATATTGGATTAGTCTTTCGCTTGTGTTTGTCAAACCATAATTCTAGATTCTTGGAGAAATTCTCGAGGGTTCTCCAGTAGGCGTCCTTCAATTCCTTTTCCGCCGCTAGTTTAAACTTATGTCCGTTACTGGATGGACATTGTAGGTTATAATCCCTGATTTGTTTGTTTAAAGCTTCGATCTTTGCCTCGATGTAATCCAATTCTGATTTTGGAAGGGCATTATCACTAAAGGTGAAACTGCTGATGTTTCTTTCAAATGCATGTTCAATTACTTCCAAATTTTTAGAAGTTTTAACAATCGGAGCAATATCCGAATGATAAACAATCCATTTAAACCACATTTGATCAATATTATTTCTAAATCTTTCAATTTCTGAGTTTATTCTTCGTTGTGATTCAACCCAAGGAGGTAACACTGATTGCTTGTTTAATATCTGATTCATAAAGTAATTAGAATCAGTACAGTTTTTTAAATGTTCTCGATCTAATGGTTTTCCTCTCACTTTTGCCATATCAGGAGTTTCAAATTGACCGGTTTGCAAATTAATCGTCGAGTTGATTCGATTTGAAGCTATACTGCTAACAAAATCAGTGGCCGGAGAATTTAATGGCACCAATTGTTCTGCACCCAACAACCTTTCTTTATATAACTCTCTAAAATTATCATCTTTTTGATCCTTCCCAATCTGGTAATCTAAAGTGACATCTCTGGCTTGCGCTAACCTCTCTCTTTTAGTAGCTGTCCTGGCTCTGGGGATGCTTATTGCCTTTGGTTTCAGATCGACAACCATTCTTAAATTGGCATCAATATTCTCTTCAGAACCTTGCCATGGCGGTGAATTATATAAATCTCTCGCGTGTTTGTTATGTTGTAGCAATGGCTCGCTCCTGATGTATGACTTGGCTTGCTTGATATTTGGGCTGTCGCTGGGACTATATTTTTCAAAAATATTATGGATTGACGAATCAACTTGTTTGAGAGTACTCATATTTGACGCATCATGAGTTATTTTCTCTTCTAGAATCTGTTTCATTCTTTCAACTATGGCTGAATTGATTTCCTCGGCATTTGGATCTGGGGTAGTGGCGACGGACTTGTCCGAGCGGGGGGTGGCAGATGGTTTATCGGATACATCACTTGAATTGGTGTCTTGGTGGGAATTTGTGGGGTGGTTAGGTTTGGGGATATTGGAATAGTATCTTTTTAGAAGTATTGATGCTGTTCTATGGGTATAGGTTTTAGTTAATGACATTGCTATCATGTTGGTTGATTTGTCATTCAACTGAAAACAAGAGAGAGATTTTTTGATTTTCTGGGTTAACATTTTCACCCAATTGGATGCGAAATTTGTCACAAAAAAAACAAAAACAAAAACAAAAGCACCAACCTGAATTCCAGTTGTACTTATGGAACATCCTTGAGGGAAGATACAAACGAATCGAGTCCTTTCAAAGACACGAGGCGACTATTAAATATACGCTTGAATATTTGTTAGGTATGTGCACATGTTTATATCATAAATTGTACCATCCTCGGTACAATTTTATTTTTAGTAGGGGGGGGAGAGAATTTGAGAGCAAGAGAATGTCTGAGTGAAACATTATAAACGTATGTTGAAAGCCAGAACTATACTGTCGGTACTTTCACAGTAGTTTTTCTGCAACATAAGGGAGGAATAGACTATTTCTTTTTCTAGAAGCACCTTTTGGAAGGGCTCGTATAGGAATTCACCACACATAAATATTGGGGAATGTGATCCACCCTGCCTGCATATAGACACGAACGAGGTTTTAGCTTTTTCCCAAATTCTTTTTTTTTTTTTTGGTTTTTTTTTTTGTCTCTGGCGATTTGGAGGTGAAGAACAGCTTGTCGATTAAAACACACACTTTTGTTTAAAGATAAACATCTAGTTTTTTTTTTTGGATTCATTAATAGAACACAACAGCATAAAATGTGGCTCTTCGATTGGTTTCAAGATATTTTATCGTCTTTAGGATTATGGAACAAGCATGCCAAGTTATTATTCTTGGGATTGGATAATGCCGGTAAGACTACCCTTTTACATATGTTGAAGAATGATAGATTAGCAACCTTACAACCTACTTTACATCCAACCTCGGAAGAGTTAGCTATTGGATCAGTAAGATTCACTACTTTTGACTTGGGTGGACATCAACAAGCCAGAAGATTATGGAAAGATTACTTCCCTGAAGTTAATGGTATTGTCTTTTTAGTTGATGCTGCTGATCCAGAAAGATTTGCCGAAAGTAAAGCAGAATTAGAATCATTATTCAAGATTGAAGAATTGAGTCAAGTTCCTTTTGTCATTTTAGGTAACAAGATTGATGTTCCTACTGCTGTTGGTGAAATGGAATTAAAGAATGCTCTTGGTTTATACAACACCACCGGTAAGGACACTGGTAAGTTACCAGATGGCCAAAGACCAATTGAAGTATTTATGGTTTCTGTCGTCATGAGATCTGGTTACAGTGAAGCCTTTAAATGGTTATCACAATATATTTAATTAAGACAATTCCCAGTCTCATACTTTCAGTTCACCAACCTTCTACATCACCACTGCCCTCCCCTATATATTACTAATATTACCAATTAAATAGTTGATCCGTTTGTAGAAATGTTAAGAATAATATTATAAGAATCCCACCCTCTGTTGAATTCTCACTCTCACTCATATTCACCATCCCACCTCTCTGAATAACATTACTTACATAGAGTTACGCTCCCCCCCATTAATCTAAAGTGGTTTTTGCACGCTTAATGTTTTTTTTTTATATTTTTTTTTTTTTTGCATTCTCATCTCACATTTTGCTTATTAAGAAATATATTTGAGGGTGATTCCAGTCAAAGACAACTATTGATTGAAACTAGTGTAATATTATGAGTGAACAGGGTGCTAACAAAGTTTCTCTTCATCCAGAACAGAAGAAATGGAAGGCTCCAAAAGGACCAAAACCAGTTCATCACAAGAACAAGAACTTAATTGGTTTGGGAAGATCTATCGCTAACCAACGTAAACAAGAAAATCATATAGAATACTTACCTGATGGGGAAATGAGATTTACTACTGATAAAAAGGAAGATGACTGGGTAAAGTTAAGATCGGTTACCCAAGAAAATGCCCTTGATGAATTTTTGAATACCGCTACCCTTGCTGATACCGACTTCACGGCCGAAAAGGGCCAACAAGTGAAGATTATTAAGGTTGGAAACACCAGTATTGTGAACCAAAGTGGGCTTTTAACTGGTGATGAAATGATCGCCATGAGACAGAAACATATGTTATTTGAAAACAAATTGACTATTCCTAGACGACCTCAATGGACCAAGGGGCAAAGCAAACTGGAAATCGATAGACAAGAGAATTTAGCCTTTTTGCATTGGAGAAGGGATTTAGCTTCATTGACTGAAAATAACGATTTATTATTGACCCCATTTGAAAGAAATTTAGAAGTTTGGAAACAATTATGGCGAGTGGTTGAGAGATGTGATTTAGTGGTTCAAATTGTCGATGCCAGAAACCCGTTATTTTTCAGATCAATAGATTTGGAAAAGTATGTCAACGATTTAAGCAATCCAGAAATCAATAAGGCGAAAAAGAATTTGTTGTTGGTTAACAAGGCCGATTTATTGACTAGAAATCAACGTATTGCCTGGGCGGAATATTTCAAGGTGAAGAATATCAATTACGTATTCTTCTCAGCTGCTCAAGCTAATGAATTATTAGAAAAGGAAAAAGAAGAATTGGAACACTTGCAACTTGACCCCGATTATGTTAGGCCACCAACCATAGAAGAAGAAGTTGAAACTAACGAATCTGTTCGTATTTTGAAGATTGAAGAGCTTGAAGAATTATTTATGAATGAAGCACCTGAACTCGAACAAGACCCAGACTTCCCAGATCGTAAACTTCAAATTGGTCTTGTTGGTTACCCAAATGTGGGTAAATCTTCCACCATTAACGCTTTGGTCGGTTCTAAGCGTGTGTCAGTTTCTTCCACTCCAGGTAAGACCAAGCATTTCCAAACTATACATTTGTCTCCTGAGGTTTTACTTTGTGATTGTCCTGGTTTAGTGTTCCCTAATTTCGCATATACAAATGGTGAATTGGTATGTAATGGGGTATTACCCATTGATCAATTACGTGAACATGTGCCTCCTGTGTCGCTTGTTTGTCAACGTATTCCAAAGTTCTTCTTGGAAGCGGTGTATGGTATCCATATTCCTATCCAAAAGATTGAAGATGGTGGTAATGGTGAATATCCAACTGCCAGAGAATTATTAAATGCCTACGCTAGAGCTAGAGGTTATATGACCCAAGGTTTTGGTTCTGCCGATGAACCAAGGGCATCTCGTTATATTTTGAAAGATTATGTTAACGGGAAGTTATTATATGTTAATCCTCCTCCTGAAAAATCCCAAGATGAAGAATGGAAGTTAGCTTCCATAAGTGAATGTCGTGAGTTTAATAAGGAAATGTACACATTGCAACATTTACCCGAAACCAGACAGCATCAAATCATAACTTCTATACAACATAAGAATATAAAGATTGAGGATTTCGATTTAGCTAGGGATTTGGCCAAGTTGAATTTCTCATTGCACATTGGAGAAGCAGGCGAAGATAAAGCCAAGTCTTTGTTATACGGTGGTAAGCAAGCAAAATTAGAAAGTGCTGGTGACGAGTTGGACCACGAATTCTTCAAGATGAATGGTGTTGAAGGGAAATTGTTCAGTCCTTTCCACAAGAAGGAAGACTCTCAGAAGAACAAGAAGCACAATAAGAAAAATAAGAAACAAGAGAAGAAGGTCAGAGTTGTAGGGTTTTAGGTTGTTTAGGTTGTTTACTAGTTAGTTAATTTTAATTTACAAAGGCAATATAGGACAAATGTTACCTACATTTACTTCTCTCTTCATAGTACACCACTGTTACGATTATTCTTTTTTTTTTTCATTTTTTTTTGATTGAATTAGAACATTTTATTATACATAAAAACCCTAGCTGCCTAGCCTAATAAGGACTAGAATACACTAACATAACTAAAATAATCTAGTAGATTCTGAAAGATGGACCCATGGTAGATTTGATAACCAAGGAACCAACGTTTTGCCAGTTCTTCTTTAATAAAGAAACCAAAAAGTTAGCAGCCATCATGATTTGGTTGACCAAGACATCTTGTTCCATTTCAACGTTACCAACAGCGACGGCTAAACATAAAACCTTCTTCAATTGGAACTTGATGGTGGACTTAACATCGTTGACCTTAGCGTATAAATCATCGTTATGGGAGACTGGGGTTGGGAACTTACCGGCCTTGGATAAAGATGGACCTAACAATCTTGGAATTTGCTTAATCAAGACTTCAGAAGCAACGAAAGCGTTGTACTTCTTAGCTAATTTCTTAATCAACTTCTTGTTCTTGTTTAACTTCTTCAAGTCATCAACGGACATAGCATCGGCACCAATAGACTTAGCTCTGTCAACATCGAAAGCATCACCAAAGATACAGATAGACATGTTTGGTCTTGGGATTTGAGGTAACTTTAAGGTACCAGAGAAACGCTTATCTCTTTGAGGGTCGTAGTTCTTTAAACCAACTTGTAATTCAACGGTTTCCAAGAAGTTTCTCTTCTTGGTTTCGTTGGAGAACTCTAATAACTTTTGCACGTTTTCACGAACGTGAGCACTGGTAATCTTAGACATTTCTAACTAGATATTGATCGTCTCCCAAAAAGAATTGGTATGTAAAAACTGATTCGACGAGGATAAAGAAGAAGAAGAAGTAAGACAAGCAACAAGCGTAAGTGAAAAAAAAAAAAACTTTCTATTTTGTAAGATGGGTTTCGCAATTAACAAAATGCGAACGCTAACAAAAAAAAAAACAATAAAAAAAACATTGGTTTTATTAATATATGAATCACGTGCAACACATATTTGTCAGGGCTTAACCCTAGTGTTCCAGACCGGTTGGATTTTGTGGTGTGATTAGAAGCACCCTTTGTAGAACCTAGTATGGCTTGACATCATTATGAATTGTAACGCCAATCATGATACCAAGACCGTGCTGCCATATTCGACTAACAACAAGATGCTTCTCCGTCTCCCCCATTTATGCCGCTCATTTTGAAGCTAGTGCCAGTACTAGCCCTACACGTCGTAATAAAAAAGCCAAGCTGGTAAAAGAACGAATAGAACGTCAAAACGTCGCCACCTACAATAAATTAGCTCAATTAGATCAGAAGCATAATATCATTGATAGATCAGTCAGCACCGTACTTGATATTGGCTATGCTCCGGGTAATTGGATAAATTACACCATTGAACGGTTATCTTGTTTGTATGCCTTGGAGAAACAGGACTTCCATGAAAAATGCCATGTACTTGGTTTTGATATTCTTTTTCATCCAGTACCAAGCGGAGTTTCTTCTATACAAGGGAATATATTCTCGAAGAAAGCACACGAGAATGTGATCAACAATTTGAAAGAAATTGCTTGGGGCAAATTTCTTCGATCCCAACAACCCACCAGGGAAGATGAGAATGACATGGTTGAACCTAAAGCATATTACACCAAGGAGCAAGAAGAGTCTCTTTTAGACCATCAACTAGAAGAAGTCGCGGGTGCTCTCAACCACTTGAGTATCAACCCAGGAAAGACTAGTACTGTTCGTGATCTGGTTCTAAATTCCACTGAATTCCGAGCTGATCTAGTGCTCTCGGATTTGGGCAGACCATTTATTCAAAGTTCGGGGTTTTATTCTAACAGTCTTTCGCAACCATATATTCGCACCAGCACCAATGCTCCGTTAAACCGAGTTTTACACCACCCTGAAAAAGCCTCGCTAGATCTAGCTGATGCAGCGTTGATGTTGACTTGCCATGCTTTACGTCCAGGAGGAAAATTCCTCCTAAGATTGCCCACGGTTCGTGTTGGAGATAAAGAGGTGGGGTTGTTGAGCAGTCGATTGGAAAAGGTGTTCCACCGAGTAGAACCAATTACTCATTTCCAAGCATACCACGGTGACACCGAAGAGAAGTTCTACTTATGTCACGAGAAAAAGCACGACAGCCAGTATAGCATTGCAGATATATTTGGCATGAAGACAAAGACAGACACACGGTAGTGTTACTGGCATCCAAAGGTTCCAAAAACTAATGGTATTTGAGAAATAGTTATAGACTAACTGTAATGTACTATACAAAAATTTATCTGTGGAATTTTACTTCTAGACTAACAAGTCTTCCTCCCCCTCCTGTTCATAATTCACCGGTTCCTCGTAATCCTCAGGCTCTTCGTCATCCTCTGGTTGTTGTTCTTCTTCTTCATATTGGACTTGCTGGTTTATTGCCGGAGCAGGAGCACCAGCTCGAGGTTTGCTTTCTTCAAGGTCAATCAACGGAGTACCGCTGCCATTAGTAGACAACTTGGCAAAGCTGTCTATCAATCTATCAGCAATCTTTTCTTTATTGTTGGAAATTAAACACTTCTTCCAAAGCTCGATTGCCGCTTGGACCTTAGCGGCATCAACACCATAATTTGTACCAAAAATAACCGCTTCAGTGTATCTTTCACTCTTGACCAACAAATCTAAACATTTCTCTTTGGCACCAATCAACCACCATGCTTGCCATGCTATATTATATTTCCCTTTGGCTTCACACTCAGTAGCTAGTTTAGTTAAATCGGGTTTGCTATTAGATGAGGACAATAATAATAATAACGAGGAATAGTCATTAGCTAACCAGAATGCTTCCTGAGCCAATTTTATTTGCCATTTAGATAACGCTAAATCACCCAATTTCTTCCATTTATTGGTGTTGGCCAATGATGTAGATGGGTTTTCTTGTTGGTTCTGTGATAGTAACTCATAGGCTTGTTTTAAGTTACCGGTAGAAAGTGAAATTTCAAACTTGGAATCGAAATCTTGAGAAAGACCATAAGATACAGCCAAGTAACCCAATTTTTCAAAGAAACGAGACAATTGGTTCAACTCTGTCTTGCTGAATCCTGAAATAACCCCCAGATAGTCTTCGGACAAATTTTCCAAGGTAACAGAAGCCAAGTCTGGCACTTCTTCTCCGCTTTCTTCATCAACAACTGATTTAGTGGCGAATTGTTCCAAATCACCTCTCATTACCAATGTTTGCAATTCCAACATCTCGGCATTTAAATACCAGGATACAACTTCAAAAGATTTATCAATTAAATATAACTTTCCGTCGGAAGCCTTATATCCAATGATGTAGAACTTACGATCAAAATGACCCAAACTTATCACTTCTCCACCAACGAAATAATTCAATCTATTAGTAGTGGCGGTGGTGTATACAAACACATCACCAATAAATTTACCTGACAAGATTGACTCAGAAGTTGGCAAGGTATACAAAACATCAAAGGCCAATTCAGCACCCTCTGCAGCATCAAGTTCACCCTTTTCCAAAACTTCTTCAAACACCTCTTGGCTATAACTTAAAAAGTAAGTTTCGTCGTTCTTCTTAGCACCAACGGCACTGCTTTCTCCAGCATTGGATGTGGTAACAATAGCTAACAATTCACCATTGTCGGACCACACTACATCAGTAATATCATCATCCAAATCCACTCTTCTAACCAACGAACCATGTTCCCAGTCATAGAATGAAATACAACCTTCCAGTTTAACCCCCAACAAAGCCCCGGCAAATATTTTTTCCGCTTGATAAATCAAGTCGAGGGTTAAAACCTCTTGGAAGTTCTTGAAAATCTTCACTGACACGTTTGATTCACGAATGGCGTACTGACAGGCAGCAGAGGAATCATGGGTATTCCAGCAAAAGTCTGATGCTCTACCATAAGCTTTGGACCTCCAGGCCAAAGCAGTATATATTATATATTCACCATCACCACACACGGCGGCATATCTACCATTTGGTGAATGACTCAATGATTGTGGGAAGATTTCGATAGTTCCCAATTCTCTTTGCTGTAAAGATAAACGTTCACCATCTTTCAATCCTTCCGAAGACGATGGTTTAATAATTGATTGAGACACTTCTGAGTTTTTCGCGTAAATTAATTTTTGGTTGGAATCCATGGAGAATAATGGTTCTTCGTTACCTAATTTAATAATAACAAATCCAGAATCAAACCCAGCGGCAATAAAGTTGGATTTAGGTAAAATACCAATACACCATACCCTTTCTAAACTGTAATTGATTGATTTTTCCAACTTGAATGTATTTGGATTCCAGAATCTAATAGTACCGTCTTCAGAACCCGATACAATCAATGGTAACTCAGGATGGAAAATTGCAAAGGAAACATTGGATAAATGTCCTTCTAAAGTAGCCACACACGATTTGGTTTGATAATCCCAAACCTTAATTGTCTTGTCGTCAGAAGAGGTAATCAAGTATGGCTTATCAGCTTGGGGATAATAGTCAACATAATTAACCCCCTTGGTGTCATGAGCCACCAAGGTGAAGTTAGGCTGAGAAGATCCCAAGGACCAAATCTTTACCGTTCTATCCAAACAAGCCAGGGCAAAGGTGTTGGGATCTTTAGGATTAAAGTTAACACACATGACATAGTGTTGGTGTCCTTCAAAAGTTTGCTCCAACTTCCAGTTATTTTCCCAATTCCATAATTTAATCGATAAATCATCACTTGCAGTTAAAATATATGGTTTGGAAGGATGGACAGCAATGCTTCTGATATAATCTGGGTGGGCTTCAAATTGGGTAATCTTCTCGCCAGTATTGTAGTTATATACTCTGATTTGGAAATCATCTGAACCTACCACTATCCAATTCTTACGAGCAATAAACTTACCGGTACGTACAGGTAATTCAGTTACTTGGATTGATTTAACTAATGTATTAGTAGCATATGACCAGATTTCAATCTTACCATTGTACAAGGTGGTCAAAATCCATGGTTCAGTAGGATGGAAATCAATCCCCTTGACTCTATCAGAACGAGTAGAAAATTGTTTAACAACGTCCAATTTCATATTCTCTTTTCAATTGGAAGTATATCACTATCTAGTTTGTTCACTATGTGTTGAATTTATTCGATAAACAATTCATTGTTGTTGACTTTTTTTTTTTTCCAACAAACTTAACACGGTGACGGAAATTGGAAAGGGGAAGGAGGGAGGGACTTGGTCGCACAAAAAATGGCACAATTACACGACCTTGTTTTTTGTTTGTTTGCAATGTTTGCAGTGTTTGCACCCTCGATAATAGAATCTATATATTTACCTTAGCTTTACGGTTACCCTTTCTATACATTTAATTAGAGAGAGATCCTTGTAGGTCATTAATATACTCGATCCACCTATCGGTAAAGATCTGGTTGGAAAACTTTTGCTTAACAAGTAGCTGACCCTTGCTTCTCATTTCCTTTACTCGTTCTTCCTTGATTAACTCAGGCGAGTGAACATACAACTCAGTTAAAAGGGTCTCGAAGTCTGGGAAGGATACCTTGTGATACATAATTTCAAAGTTTACATATCCTTGATCTTGTTTATCCTGGATATTCACGTCAACGTCTGGATCATCAATACTTTTGAAAAAAAACCCTGATTGGTTATGCCAAGTATTTTCAATATCCAAATCCTCGAGGGAAGAAACAATATCCATCAAGGGACCGGCGGAGGCATGGACAATTGGAATGGCACCTCTGGCCATATACTCAACTACTCCAATTCCGAAATGTTCGTTCCACATGGCATTGAGTCCAAATTTACACCTAGATAACCAATCAACTACTTCATCATAGGAAATATCTACGGCAAATTCTACAAACTCTTCTATATCTAACTTTGCTACTAGCAGCTTTAAGCTATCGAGAGTGTTTGTATCATCCTTGGTTCTACAAGAACCCGCGAAAACAATGGTGGGTATTTTGCCGGTGTTTTTCAGGACATGAGGGAAATTCTTTACCAAAAATTGGTGGTACCCGGTTAAAATTAACCCATGACGCTTTTCGGGGCGGAATTGGGCTAGGTACAAGAGTTTGTTTTCTCTCGGTTTGTCATTATCACTGTTTTGGGTTAAGAATTCAGTGCCGCAAGGGGGGTATAATATTTCAAGCCTGTTTCCCAAGGGTTGATTCAAATACCAGATTGATGTTAAATGATTAAATGTCCATGTACCATTAGCCAACGCTAGGTTCACCAATGAACCCAAGTATACATAAAAGTAGTATAATATTGACCAATAAACAAATTTACCAAGCTCAAACAAATCGCGCCAGGACATCTGTATCTGGCTTAAATCTTTGCAATTTTTAAACTTCAACTTGTTAAACATGTCATTTTGAATGATTGGATAATGAGTGTACGCCATAATTGGCACTTTTAGAATAGAAGAAACAATTAAATAACTACCAGGAAGTCCAATTGTATCCACCCATACATCGGGAGACAATTCGAACATAGACTCTGCTGCCATCAATATACTTCCAAATAATTGTCCCACCAATGTAAATCGTTTCCAATAGTTACCATCAATTAGATTATTGAATTTTCTCAAGTATATAAACACTATTCTGCTTGAGTCCATATCTGAAATTTGAAATTTGTCACTAGATTTTTGGAGGATTTGTGCTGGCAGAGCTTCATTGTTGGTGGTGTATATGACAACGATATTATCCGGTCTGGCCAACAAAGTTGCCTTGACTGCTTGCCAAAGAACACGTTCACCTCCCCCGCCATTATTTGCATAAGGATGAAAAAACCCATAAATGGTCTTGTCGTGACGGTTTGCCGACCGCAATCGGGTCATAAATGTATCATTGATCAGATCATCTGCATTAATTTGGATAGCATTGCTGAGGTGATTGGTATAGAACGCGGGGTTCTCACTTTCGCAAACCAATCTACGGCGGATGCTTGATCTTCTATATATATTGGTAATCAAAGATAATCTCCCTGACCCTATCTTTTCTGTCCATTTTTCATTGGGGATAAGTAAATAGTTGGGTATAATTGTCGTTATCAAGTGACGACTTCCAAATACCAACACTAACACGGCAAATAGAAAAAACATTCTGACAAACAAAAAAAAAATTCAAGGGATTCCCCAGTGATCAGTATATTGATGGGGGGGGGGGAGTGGTGAAATGGAGGTGTCACTTATCAAACTTAGTTTACCACAGGAATATGACTTAGTAGGGTGTTCAAAGATTGTATGGCTGTTTTTGTTTTTTTTGTTTCAACAGCAAAAAAAAATTATTCGGTCGTGCCCCGACAACTATCAACAATATTCGAAAAGTGAACATCAAGAAACCACACAATGTGTTACATATAACTTATTGGCAAGCATAGACCTCTCATAACCAGGTCAGTACCAGAATGTTGTCTGATTGACATTTTTCAACAAATTATTCGATCTGGGTATCTATGTTTGAGGACAATGTACCATGGTTTCATCTACACTTAATAAGAATACAAACTGTCTAAGTATCCAAGCATGAAAAAGGTATCTATTTGGCAAGATCATTGTGGTGTAGTGTGAATGACTAGTAGTCAACTCTACATGACAAAGTGCCAGTGGCATGATATTGCAAAAAGGAGGGCAAGTGGTAATTTATTAATTATATTTCCTAATTGGGACAAATTGTCGTGTTTTTTTTTTTTTTTTGCACATTGGACACTGCAAAAGTACGCGTTGAATTCCATCGATAAAAAAAAATGCCCTTTAAACTCTCACTCCTTTCACCAATAGCTGTAATTGATTATACGGATTTACCCTTTTTTCTACCCATTTTCTACACTTTTGTTTCTTTTTGGTTTCTTTTGCTACTAATTATACTAGTTGACTTGTTCATAGTAGTATTTAACTTAATCAAGTCCATCCTCACTCGCTGCTGCTCCCTTGCCTACTACCGACAATTTGATTTCGTTGAAACAATTCCCAATCCCAAGAATTAGTTCATCACTCCCCCCCCCCTTTGAAACCCTCAAAGTTGTATTGCGTCAAGAACAGATAATAAACAACCACCGTCTATAGAATTAGTGTTATGAATAATAGTTTAAGAGAAAACACCTCAATCAATTTGCCGTATCATACTTCAAGTTCATCTTCAATGTCATCAAAAAGTGCCACTACCACCCCTTCTAAACCCAGCGACATGTCGTTTACATCTATAAGTTCAACCACCTCCTCAGGAGCTAAGTTGAAAACACCATTAAAGAAGGAAGAACTTGAAAAAATTGCTCGTCAATTGAAGAAAAAGCTTTCAAAAGCCAGCATAACTGCTAAACAGTCATTATCGCCTACAAATGTAAGAATATCATCCTTACCCAAATCATCTCCATTGAAAGGCTATTTAATGAAACATAGCAAAGGAGGTGACCACTCCCCCAATGATACCTCCTTGTCTTCATCACCCATGAATAATTTGTATTCTCCAAACGGCAAGTCTCCCACCCATATCAAGACACCAACCGCCTTGTACTTGGCATCATCTCCCCTTAAGAATATCACCAGCGATAGTGACGAGAGCCATATGGATTCTCCAACTAAAAAGAGAAAGACCTCTCCTGGGAAGAGGATGATCTTGGAAGAGATTAGTCCTTCCAAGTCATTCCAGCATTCATTGAAGCCGTCCATTGATTTGACCGACAATGATAATAAACCTAGCTCCAATGGAGTAAAAGAACAAATCACCCCAACTTTACCCAAAAAAGAATTGAACCTAACAAGTGTGGTGATGAAAACCCCAACTCAATCGAGATCAAATCAACCCAATTCATACAATGACAATGAAGGTGCTGATTTACTAATGTACTTGGCTACTTCTCCATCCCCAGCAAAGACATTTTATGCCAATACACCAAGAATAATCAAATCACAAGGTTCACAACCACCATCTGGTTCTACATTCCTTGCCCCTCATCCTCCTCCTCCACCCGTTACTCCAAAGAGAGCATTGAATAATAATATAGCAATTACCAGGACTCCACAGAATAGTCTCACTCCTTTCTTGAACAATTTGACGGCTGGCGGAAGTGGTTTACCTTCGCTGGGTTTAACGTTAACCCCAACAGGATTTAACATGAATGATTATGTTAACTTTTTCACTCCTTCACCGGGTACTGCAAGTATCAATGCTAGAAATTTACTCAAGACGCCAGACTTTAATAGTTTGATGAATAACGGAACTCCTGGCTCGAGGGCGAATAAAGTAGATGGGAAGATGTTAAATTTCAACAAAGTCTTATTCAGTAATGGTGGTGGTCATGGTGAAAATATGCATAAGGAATAGTGTTCTCTATATCATGTTGTATTTGTTTTTTTATTCGTTTCATTTCATTTCTTCCAAGGTGTGTGATGGTTTGATAGCAATAGGACATTCAGACTCCACCTGTCATTTGTAATATAGGTTATTCTCACGTTGTTGTTGTTGTTTTTTTTTTAATTGTAGTCCGGAAATTGATTATATACTAAAAGAGTTTCAGAATGTTACTTGTAGGGACAAGCAAGGACAGTAGTATTTTGTATGTGTCTGTCGAGTGCAGCACTATATTACACCCTACAGACACATGTAGATCATCCCTTTCTACTGGAAATAAGCAGATTCAGCAGCTTTTAAAAAAAAGAGCCATCTGTCATACCTCAAGTGTAGTAATTGCTTACTTTATATTATCCTGGTTTAGTATGATCTGAAGTATATAAATATATATAAATATGAACTCCCAATACGAGTCGTGCACCGGTAAACCATCATGCCGCTATATATAATATTTTTTTTTTTTCATTCATTTCCTGTTTTTGACATCACCTAAAACCTTCTCTTGCCTTTGACCACATTATCCAAGATTCACCATGTCGACAGTTGAACAAGTTGAAGTTGAAACCAAGGTGGCCAACTTGGAAATAAACGATAAAGAAACCCACGGGAATGCTACCCCTGAACCGGAAGTCGAAGGCGCCGAAGAATCCCTTACCAGTCCTTCATCCAAGAAGAAAAAGAACAAAAAGAAAAAGAAAAAGTTAGTCTCTATCGATGCCTCTTATCCAGACGGGGTGTTCCCAGAAGGGGAATGGATGGACTACACACTTGATGTCAATTCTCATCGTACTACATCCGAAGAATTACGTTATTTAGATCGCCAACAGAATAATAAATGGGAAGATTTTAGAAAGGGGGCAGAAATCCACCGAAGAGTAAGACACAAGGCACAATCTTCAATCAAACCGGGAATGGCCATGACCGATATTGCCAACTTGATTGAGGATTCTGTTAGAACCTATGCTGGAAATGAACATACTTTAAAATCGGGTATTGGTTTCCCCACTGGATTATCTTTGAACCATGTAGCAGCCCATTATACTCCAAACACCGGTGATAAATTAGTGTTAGCTAAGGATGATATTATGAAAGTTGACATAGGTGTTCATGTCAATGGTAGAATTTGTGATTCGGCATTTACTATGACTTTCAATGAGACTGGAAAATACGATGCCATCATGAAAGCAGTCAAGGCAGCAACTAATACTGGAGTGAAGGAATCTGGTATCGACGTTAGGTTGAATGATATCGGTGCTGCTATTCAAGAAGTAATGGAATCTTATGAAATGGAAGAAAATGGTAAATTGATACCAATTAAATGTATCAGAAATCTTAATGGCCATAACATTGGAGATTTCGTCATTCATTCAGGTAAGACCGTCCCTATTGTTGCTAATGGAGATATGACTAAGATGGAAGAAGGAGAAACATTTGCCATTGAAACATTCGGTTCCACTGGTAATGGGTACGTCCTTCCCGAAGGTGAATGTTCACACTATGCCATGAATGAAGGCGTGGAACATTTGCAGGCTCCCTCAGAAAGATCGGGACAATTATTAAATCACATCAAGTCCAATTTTAACACTTTACCTTGGTGTCGTAGATACTTGGAGCGATCAGGCGAAGACAAGTACTTGTTTGCATTGAACCAATTAGTAAGGGCTGGTATTGTTGAGGAATACCCTCCAATTGTAGATAAAAGAGGAAGTTATACTGCTCAGTATGAGCATACTATCTTATTACACCCTCATAGAAAAGAGGTGGTGACTCGTGGAGATGATTATTAACTTCTATATAAGGTGTATATTAATAGATGGTTCCGGGTTACCAATGACAAGCTTGGCAAGTAGCTTGGCAAGTAGCTGGGTATCTAGGTAGGTGGGGAGGATACTTCTTCTTCAGTTGCCTGGATCTTGTGGAGGGGGGTGGAGGAGGATGGAGG
>JAJMHC010000089.1:0-27102 GCA_030582855.1 Hemisphaericaspora lyxosophila
CTACTACCACAATGACTACCACTGTACCATTAATATACTCATTCCCTGAATTCTTGGGAGTGGCAGACGCTGTCGCGGATCATGTTATATCTGCCCAAAACCAAACTTTGTACAATACCACTGACCCTAAACAAATCGAAATATTTAAACAACAGAGACCATTATTATCAAAGACACCAAGTGGAGTTTCCGTAGCAAACCAATCCCCTTCTCATTCACCAAGTCAATCTCAAAATGGAATAAATATACATTTCACCCCTCCTAATGGCAAAGCTAAAAAAGATAAAAAAATCCAGAAAAGACAAGAGGTTAGATTCAAAATAGCCATTTCTGGAGGTTCATTAATTAAAATCTTACATCAAGGTTTATTGGCAAGACAAGAATATATCGAATGGGATAAATGGGATATCTATTTTGCTGATGAAAGATTGGTACCGTTTGATTCACCAGATTCAAACTACGGACAAGCCAAAAGAGAGATTTTCGATTTAATCGTTGGAGATAAGATGCCAAACATTTATCATATCGATGAAGCTTTAATTCATGATAATCAAGAAGCGGCTGACGATTATGAAAAACAATTGATTCGAAATTTCGCCAAGAAGGATTCAGTTAAATTACCAATGTTTGACTTGTTATTATTAGGTTGTGCCCCTGATGGTCATATCGCCTCCTTGTTTCCTAATTTCGGAGAACAATTACGAGAAAAATTGGCATGGTGTTTACCAGTTTGGAAAGCTCCTTCTGGCCCAGAAAATAGAATCACTTTGTCAATCCCAGTCATTTGCCATGCTGCAAGAGTTACTTTTGTGGTGGAAGGGTTAACCAAAGCCCCAATTATCAAGACTATCATGGAAAGACCAGAAAAGGGATTGCCAAGTTCTATTGTTAACGAAGGTGCTGCAGGAAAAGTTAGTTGGTTCGTTGATGATGCTGCATTAAATGATTTATATGACATCACCAAGAAGAAATATAAATACTTATCATTTACTGAAGTTGAAAATATATAATTAAAGAGAAATAGTTGATTCCTTGTTTTTATAATTACAGTCATTCGTTACGCATCCAACCCTCCTCATCCTCCTCCTCCTGATACATCTTTGTCCCCTCCCGGTTTGTTTTTGTGATTTGTTGTTTTTGTTTTTGTTTTTGTTTTTTGTTGTTGTTGTTGTTAATCTTTTATTTGTTGATTTTTGTATAATTTAGTCATCCGTTTAATCAATTTGTTAAACATATTGTTCCTGATCCTGATCCTGATGCTGATCTTATTTTTCTTTTCTTAGTAATTTGACACACACACTTATATCCATACAGAAGAAGTGAAACCTTTTTTAGGTCCACCACTGTGTTTAAAGCGATACTTTTTTTCGATTTTTTTTTTTTTAATTGTTTCGTTTTTATTATATATCTACGCATAGATAGCTTTTATATAAATATATAGTGTGTAAACTATTAATCTATATAAATGATACATAACTATAAACTTGATAAATATTCTCGCTGTTTAACTAATAGTTCATCTATATCCAAGTCTTGCTCAGGAGTTTTTCTTTCACCTTCAACTAAACGAATTTTCTGAATCCCTTTACCAGTCTCGATATATTCTTCATCCGATCTATGTCCATATTCAGTCCAACTTCCATCATAGACTCTGACAGGTACACCCAAGGCAGACTCAACGGCAAATTTGATAACACAAGCAGTCACACCACTTCCACACAGAGCAATGATCCCACCTTGGAATCTTTCATTCAATTCCTGTCTTGACCCAAAGTCAATACCTAAATCATTCTTCAACACTTGTCTGATTTCTTCATCCAGCTTGAATAATCCAGTAGGTGTGATCACTTTTGAGAATGGCAAAGAAAGTGAACCTGGAATATGTCCAGATTTGATTCCTGGTCTTGGCTCACTCACTTCAGCAGTAAATCTCGCGAGTGGTCTGGCATCCAATACCAATACATCTTTTCCAATATGGTTACCTTTGACCAATTTGATAATTTCATCATATTCAACTATCCATTTCTTGTAATTGTTCAAATACTTCTCCTCATCAACAGGTTCATTCTCAATTTCACCCTCTTCCAATTCCGTACGAATATTCTCCACCTTTGAGGTGTCAATGGGATATCCTTCAGTCTTGTAAGTTTGATAATTATGTAACAAACTCACCTTGGACCCAAACAACGAAAACATAAACGCAGTCCGACATCCACTAAACACCCCCAGACGATCATAAACCACCACCCAATCATCCTTTCTCAACCCCAATTCATTCATCATAGTAGTCCAGGTCTGGGCCGAGGGTAACATATGAGGATAGGCCGATTTGGTGATATATTTGTCAAGATCGAAATATGCAGCGTTGGACAATCTGTCCAATTCGAGGAATTGGGACTGGGGATTATTGGGGGAGTTTAAATACCATGTTCCATCGACGGGGATGATTCTTTGAGTGGTGGTGGTGGTGGTGGTGGTAGCGGCGGAGGAAATAATGGAACTGAATTCCTTAGGTGAGATTTTTCCAATGGAATTGCTACGGATGGCGGCGTTGAACATTGTTGTGGAGGTGTAGAGTGTTGTTGAGATAAACAGAGGAATTTGAACTATTTTTTTTTTGGGAGGGAGGAACTTTGACTCTGAAAAATGAATTACTATTCATTAATTCTAAGAACGCAGCGACAGTCTTGGATAAACACGATTGAAGGAATAGAGTACCCTTTGGACAATGAAGAGAAGGGAAAAATCATCCCCTTAAATAATGGGTTTCTAAATAGTATTATGATGATGATTAGAGAACAATTCCTTCTCATTCTTGTCATACTAAAGAGAAATCAATATGTCATATATGGGGAATCCTACACCAGGCACTCATAATCAAAAGGGTGAAAATCCTAATCTAGTTGACACCAGACAAAACTGTTATTCGTCTCACTACTATTTGTTTCACCTCTAGCGTGTTTTTGTGTTTGTGTGTTTTTGTTTTTGGCATTAATAGAGTTATTGATAGTATAAGTTGTGTTTAGGAGCTACCAGCATAATGTATACCAGTTAACTCGTGGTCGTTCGTTAGTTGTTTAGTCTTATCAATGCTTCACGGCATTACCTTCAGCTATGGTATGGTTTGTTGTGTTGGTATCTTTATTTGTCTGTCTTTATCTCCAACTTTTCATTGATTGTTTCCACTCCTGCTTTGTTCTTTTCCTATCTCCATCCTTTCTTTACTGGGCAACTTTCCTCTGGTTTACCCTTTCAACACAACTTATAATCCCCATCGTAATTCATAGGTTGTCATGTCCCAGCCATCCAATCCAGAAAACTTACCAATCAGCTCTATATACTCATTAGTAAGCGCTGAATTTCGGTAATTCAATCATCCCAGCACTATGAAATGACTACTGCTGCTGTTGTTGTTGAGTTGAAGATAAGCTGTAGAACGTGAAAAAGAAATATCTCCAAGTTTTGATTACGCAGCCGGAATTTAACGTATGGTGGCTTATTCCCGCCACAAACCAAACAATATGTAAGCTCGGCCGGACCACTTCCCAATTAGGAAACATCGGAAAAAGTGCCGTAATCGCAAAAAAAGAAAAAAAAAACGTAGGTGACAAATTCGATTACAAATTAATTGCTGCAAAAAAGGTTATAAATACAGCTGGGTTCCAGTTGTCAATTGTCATTTCCATTTTGTTATTCTAATACAATATCATCACATACATACATACACACCTCAATCAAATATTAATACAAAAATAACAATGTCTGCTTCCACTACTACAGTTTTCGTTTCTGGTGCTACTGGTTTCATTGCTCAACATATCATCAAGCAATTACTCGACCGTGATTATCATGTCATTGGATCAGTGAGATCCGCATCCAAAGGTGACGATTTGAAACAATTGATCAATTCAGATAAGTTTTCCTACGAAGTTGTTGCTGAGTTAGGTGCTCCTGGTGCTTTTGATGAAGCGCTTAAGAGACATCCTGAAGTCACTGTCTTCTTACATACTGCTTCCCCCGTGACATTTTCAGTTGAAGATGTAGAAAGGGATTTGTTGAATCCTGCTATTGAAGGTACTAAGAATGCTCTTAGTGCCATTTCCAAATATGCTCCCCAAGTTAAGAGGGTGGTGATTACTGGCTCTGGTGTTTCTGTGTTTGGATTCGGTCCCTATAATGATACAGAAAAGGTCCACACTGAATCCGATTGGAATCCAATCACTTGGCAAGACAGTTTGGGTGATTCATTTTCTGGTTATTTAGGGTCTAAGAAATTTGCTGAATTGGCTGCATTGGCATATGTTAAGGAAAACAGACCCAAGTTTGATATTTCCTTTGTACTTCCATCTTATGTGTTTGGACCACAAGCTTTTGAAATCAAGGACAAGTCTCAGTTGAACCTTACCATGGAATTTATCAACGCGGTTGTTAAGTTAGGTCCTAATGACACCATCCCAGAATTAGCGGGTGAATATATCGACGTGAGAAATGTTGCTAGAGCTCACATTTCCGCTTTTGAAAGTGAAAACACCATTGATCAAAGGTTACTTTTGATCAGTGAAAACTTTTCAAATGAATTGATTGCTGATATCATCAACAGGAATTTCCCAAATTCTAAGATTCCTAAAGCTGATTTCAGAAAACATGAAGCACAACTTACTACTGTTCACCAGTATGATACTTCAAAGACAAAGGAAATTCTTGGATTTGAATATATCCCTCTTGAAAAAACAATCGTTGATGCTGTGCAACAAATCTATGCCACCAATTAAATAGTTTGGCTTCACTTTGGAGAAACACGAATAATTTTATAGAAGTGTTTTTCTTTTTTTTTTTTTACAATTATATCGCCTTTTGCTTAATTTAATAGAATAATAATAATAATAATAATAATAATTTTAAACGTACCGTAATACGAATAGGTTATTATATGAATTTTCTTATATTAATTAAATAATGTGTATGCAAATTATTCCGATGCATTGCTCCCTGTTCAAATCCTATGCGTTATATAATATAGCAAATATGCATTGGTATTCATCACCTCCTCTTGAGAAACTGATGATATCACGCTATCATCAAATTTAAACCATTGACCAGTTCCATTCTTAACGTAGACTATGTAATGACCGGTGTTGACTGACCCCATGTGACACACCACTGAGAATAATTCAAATATTTTGTCTCCGTCAATTTCTTCATCTTGTTGCAAGGGCTTGGATTCTACCGCATATTTAGTCAAGTTTAAAAATAACGGGGATTTCACGGGCGTTTCAATTTTCGACAGGGAATCGTTCAAAATGTTATGCTCGAATCTTTTCAACTGGATTGGTAATACTGGAGGAATTGATTTTAATTTTAAAGTTTTTGTAGGTTTTGATTTGTCATCACAAAACTTACATGTATATAATATATCCAACTTTTCTTCTGAAGTGAACAAATCAAGACAATCATATAATGTAATTTCATGATTTGGGTTGTGCTTCTTTTGTAATTGATTTATTTCCAAAGATAAATCAATCATTGGATCTATTGTGTCTGTTATTGAATCACAAAGTGCGCATTTAATAGAACTTTGTAATTCAAATGCAAATGTTGAATGAGTAATACAGCCACATTTCTTATCCGATGTGGTATATTCTCCTAAACTGCTAAGAATCCTATTATGATCCAAATGAAATTCATTAAGTAAAAACTGCCAGAATTCATGAGCATCTTGTTCCTGAAACCCAGCTAATGATTTCTTTTTATACCATGCAGTAGTCAATAAATTTGTCATCCCGTACCCTTCAATGGTGGGATTAGTAAAGAAGTATTGAAAAATTTGATCGATGCTGCATGTGATACATGCATTATTTTCATCTATGATTCCTCCATTTACACTCTGATCATGCTGCTTTTCACAGTTAAAATAATGCAAGTCGTTGTTAAAGTATTGATATTTGATTATTGGATTATGTAAAATTGTTTGTAATATGGAACTCATGAAACATGTAGCCCCAAGGTTTACAAATCCTTTAAGACCATGAATTGCCACTTTATTTGGGTCATCATAATCGTTAGCGGTGTCAGCATGTTCATTGAGATATTGATTGTTAATATTGTTGCTATTGTGGCTATTGTGGCTATTCATAATTTCCAGGCGAATCTTTTCTAAATCTGGATGGTTAACGTAGTTGCCACACAGAAAACAGTACAATAATCCTGATCTTGAGTCTATAGCGAATAAATGTTGAGTTGATTTATAATGTAAATATGCATGATTGGAACTTATATTATCTTGGAAACATCCCACATGAGGGCATTGTAAACATATTAATGAGTTTTGAAAATTATTCAATTCACACTCGGTACACTTTAGTGAAGTTGATTTCTTGGATAAAATCTTATTGAAGGGAACTATAGATCCATCTTTTTTGGACAAATATGTCTGATTGGAGGTTATCGGTTGTGATATAGTCACTGCCTGTTTGTATGTTTCAAAAACGGTCTCCATAGCTCGAGATTCCAAAACTGACTTTATGTGGGTGCATGAACTGATACTAGCGTAGTTGTCGGGAGGAGGAGTTAATTCTTGAATGATCTTTGAGTGATGCCCATTAGTATTCATGGTAGATAAGCCGTTAGAACTAGACGGAGGTGATTTAGAGGAGGAAGATGAGGAAATAACTATGGACTCGGTTCCATTGCTAAAGGGAATCGTTTTGCTGCCTGTAGTTGATGATCCGGGGACAGTTTTTCTGGATGACATTTAGGAAAGGGCCAACTTGTTTCAAACTGACAACGGAAAAAAAAAATTAAAAAGGGGATAGTGAATGAAGGTGGTAGAGTAGTTGATATAACGCAACCAACTAAGTATATGCTGGTATATGCAGAAATGAGTAAGGCAAAGGGGTGGGTGGGAGTAGATGAAAGGGTTATGGTGAAATGGGCAAGGTTTCGCAAGAGATCAAATTTTAACTTCTTCTTTTTTTTTGCGCTGTCAAACCTGTTTGGAGTTTTCGCTTTTGCTCTTTTTTTTTTTGCACTCAATTTCACCTTCACCGCCTTTATTGGTTTAGGTTCGGTGTGCTGCCGATATGGCGGTTACCAGTAGTACCAGTGGCTGTGGTACTATCTATAGGCAAAAGATAGTAACCTCGCTCCCTGAAAAAAAAAGGGGGTCCTACTTGTATATCAATTTCAACTAGAGAGTGCTACGCTTGTTGTTAACTTTTTAAGGATGTTTATATTCCTTCTACATAAAAACCTAAACCCAAACAGATATGAATAAATAACTAGATCTAATAATTAACCACGAGAAGCTTTATAATGAGCAATAGATATTGAAACCCCAATGATTATGTATGCACCCACTTTTTTCTCTCTGTCTTTCTTTCTGTCTTTCATTCATTCATTCATCAGGAATTGTATACGATTGATTCATAAGAGCTATTAAACAAGACACACAAGATATTATCAGGGATATTGTTGGGGATAATATCAAACATATTATTAGTCAAATTGATTTCAGACAAGTTTAACCCATCAAACATTTCAAATTCAAAGCTCTTGAAAAGATTATTACTCAAATCTAAGAATTTTAAATTGCCGCCATAAGCTTGACTCAAGAATGAATTTGCATGTAATTTATTATAACTTAAACACACTGATAATAAAGAGTTCGGCAATAATTGATGAAGGTGAGTTAACTTACATCTACTCAATTCTAAATGACGCAAACTTTCCGGGAACGTGAATGACTCGCCAATTTGATTTAGATTGTTATCATTCAATATGAGGGTAAGCAAATTAGGAGGAAGGGCTATTGCAGACACGGCAGTTAAATGGTTATCCGACAATTGCAACCATTCAAGATTGGTCAATCCAATTAATTCAACCCTTTCAATGATATTATTTCTTGCATTGATGGATTTGATTGAATTAGGGAAATATCCATTCCATAACAGGGTTAATCTATTAAATGACAATTCAACATCTTGAAGTTTGGTAAACTTACCTAAACTAAACTTCTCAATACTGTTCCGTGATAAGTCCAATAGCTTGAGTGACGAATGGTCACTATTCTTTGGTTCAAATCTCAAGAGTTCACAGTCTTGAATACTTAATTGAACTACTGAAGGTGGAATAGGAAATGTTTCCCAATCAATTAAGCTACAACCATTCAAGATTAGCTTGGTAAGATGTTGACCGGTAATGTGATGAATTTTGGTACCCGAACAATTTAAGAATTTAGTAGTTGCAGCTACTTGGACTTCCAATAGGTTTTCATTCCCATCAAAGTTGACCTCTTCTATAGAAGTTTGTGCTTTCAAATTAATCTTTCCATAAATATTATTTCTGGAAATCCTCAAGGACTTACATTTAAATGAAGGTAATTCACCCACTGAAATAACATTATTATCCAAATAGATAATTTCTAATGATTGAGGTAGTTTCTGCAAATCAAAATCTTCTAAACTGACATTAACCAACTTGAGATACTTCAATTTATCAGACAACTTCAATTTATCAGTACCAAACAAAGGAGAATTACAAACTTCTAAACGTAAAAGGTTCTTTGCACTAGTAAACTTTTCTGTCAAATCCTTAACATCGACGTCAACAACCTTCAATCTAACAATCCTTCCTAAATTACAATTCTTCTTAGGACTCCATTTCCCCCCGCTTATAGTTAAAAACCGCAAGGAATCAGGCATGGCAGTCATATGAGAACTAATTAAACAGTCAATAAATTCTAATCTTTTCAAACAAGGTGGAAACTTTAATTGTCTAGTGGTTGCAAAATCTAAATTTTGTAAACTTAATATTGATAAATTGGAAAATTTAATAAAATTGGCATTGACAATTATTGATGAATCAAATTTAATTTCTTGTAATTCAGTAAATCCATTGGGGAAATCAACTACTCTTCCCGATAATACGATACTAGGGCCACTAATATGAAGGTTATTTAATTTTCTATTCAAATTAAACTTGCTAAAATTCAAGTTCTTGATATTATGTAAGAAAATCAGACTCACTGACATCGGTAATGAAACAAAATCATTCAAAACCAACCCATTAGTCAAGCATAATTTCTCTAATCTTGGCGGTAATTTCAATTTTCTGGAATTCTCGGTTCTGTCAAGCATATAACAGTCATTTTCATATGTATGTAAACCAATAAATAATCCTAAAGTTTTCACCTTCTGATAAAAGGGTTCCAAATCCATAAATTTTTCAAGGGCAAAGTATAGTTGTTCAACAGAAGATGCCAGGATTCTGACATGGATTTCCTGAGTCTTTTTATTAGCTGAATGTTCATTCTCTCGGAAATATTTCAAAATTTGTAAAAGAATATTGCATCCGTTATTATTCAAAATCAAATCAATATAAATATTCTTCTTGATTGGAGGTTTGGTAAGATCTTGTTGACACCTGGGGTCAAAGAATGCACCAAATACTTTATATGGATTGACGATTCGAGTAGAAATATAAATAATTGACTCGTCACTTAAATCAGGTACCTTGTCATTGCCATTGGTGAATCTCAAGGATTTTCCTAACTTAATTTCCTGTTGGAAGTTCTTGTTTCCAAATAAATGTTGATAATCTTCTAAAATCCAGGAGTTATTATCTGGGAGATCGGTTTCAAGAGGACTATTCTCAATAATTGCGCCATTAACTTGATCATGGTTTCTTTGGGGAGCATGAAGATTGAACAGTTTCATCTTGGGTTCATTTTGGAGATCCTGGACCACAGGATTATTATTTTCATGAACAGATAATTTTGAAACGGCAGTTTCTAAACCAGGGGAAGTATCTGGTGGTGGTTTTATAATAGCGGTATTGTTTTCTGTCACCGTTACAGTTGCAGTATCACACCCAGATCTATCAAAGAAAACCTCACCTCTTTCTCTCTCGATCCCTTCAAGACTACTAATGGCAGTAGAAAGTGGCTGGTACTCTGTTGCAGCATCAATACTGTTACTATTCTTTCTTTTCCATTGAGAATTTCTAAATAACGATGAATCGGGGAATCCATATAACACACTACCACTTTCCAGAGGACAAGATTGAATGTTCATTTCAACGGCGGTAAGGCTCTGCTTGGATTCAGGGAGGTTGATTTCAATAAGATGTGATTGTAATATTGTTCTTTCAATTTGTGAAGGGGTATTATAGTCGGAATCATCAGAGATTGCCGATTCAACATCAAACGAAATCTCATTTTCTCTATTGGGGGGAGACTTCACTTGGACTATTGATTGACTCACTGAGGATATTATTGTGTTGTTGATTCCTAATGGAAGTTGGTGCAATTTTGTTTCTAGGATTCGGTTGGCGGCTATTGTAGGTGATTGAGACAATTGTCTTGTGGGAGTGCTGGTGGTGGCAGAAGGATTATAGATGGTGATGTCATCCATGTCATCGCCAGGTTCATTGAACAGATCGTCAATTGACATGGTCAGACACTCAAATGATAATTGGAATAACAACGCTTGAAAGATGACTGTGTGTTTTGTGAATAAAGAATAAAAGTAAACGATTTCCGCAGCCAAAAAAAAAACAGAAAACGATTTTGGCGATTTCCCTTTTCTCATTGTCTTTCAATTTAGGCGAATTTTCAGCGTTGAGCAATGAATAGCCGTTAAAGTTATACGGAATTCTAGGGCAAAAGTAAGCCAAGTATGTGTTGTTTCTATTATTAACATTTATACAGTCTATAACGGGCACTATAGTTACACAGAGAGGGGGAATCTTTCTATCCTCCTAGTCGAAAAAGTCATCGCTGTCATTGTCATCAGAACCTACCCGAATACTCCCTCCACCTCTAACGGACTTCTTCGCAAACCTCATTCGTCTTTCTTCTTGAATATCTTCGTCGTCTTGGTTTATTACTAGTCTCTTATCGTTGATGTCAACTGCTCCCACGTCAACCAATACCTTTTCGATATCTTTCAATGTTGTTGCATTTCCACCCATTTGAGTTAATGTGATATATTGTTTGAGAACATGAGTGTTATGGTATATGATAAATGTAGGACAATTGGAGTCTGGGTAGTTTTCAATACACCTGTTTGCTGGTATATCGCAAACCTTCAATTCAGAAAATTTAGCAGCAATGGTAGATAATATGGAAGCCAATAATCGACTTTGCATACTGGACTGTAATGACATGTGAACTAACACATGAGTTTCCTTTGAAGCTTTTGTGATTTCATCTTCGTATTCATTCTTACTCACTGGTAAAACATAGCCAAATTTCTTCTTTTCCGAAAGTTGTTTTAATTCATTCATTCTTTTCTGTTTATAAAAATCCAAAAAGCCTTCATCTTCCTCATCTTCCAATTCCTCTAATTCGTCTAAATCTTTGCTTTCTAGTCTATTGTCGTGTTGTCTTCTAACAGCTTCTTCAAGAGCGGCTTCTAATTCTTCAGTTGGAGAAGGTGGTCTTTCTGGAATGATTCCATGTTGTCTTAAGATATCATTCCATTCAGTATCTTCGGTAGGATCCACCTCCACTTGCATTTTCGCGTTATTCATCTCTGATATGTGTGTGTGTGCGTGTGTCGTTGTATTTGGTGGACGTGGACCTGAAAGGAGTGATGTGACTACTGTAAATCGATACTCATGAAAAATTGTTCAACGGTTTTTTTTTTTGGTGCAATTCTCAAATGGAAGGCAACTTGTTTCCAGTAAATGTCTAATTGCAGCCAAATTCACCACATTTAATATCCTTTCAAACGAATGGATATATATATATATATATATATTCGGAATGAGACTATTGGCACCTGGTTAGTGTGTTGCTGCTTGGTCAAGTTTCCGGTCAATGACTAATTGTATGGTAAGCCGTGCTTCGGTAGAAACATGTTTATTTCGTAGTTCTGGGGCGCCTTGTTTCGCTTATATGAACCACCCCCTTCCCCCCCTACCCAAGTCCTAGGTTTCGTAACGACAGTTCCGACTGAGTATGGCGTCATTCTTGGCATAATTGCATTTTTGCCGGAGTCCGTCCATTTACTTCTGCATTAACTTTTGAGTTTGAAACTATGGACTTTGAAAAACCACGCACGTGATTTCTTACTCGCGTTATTTTTGACATTTCCGGAATTTGAAAAATTTCAATCTATAATAGAGAGGAAGGTGAAATACATACCAGGACAATGTAATTGGAAACACCTACACATTTAAACCACATCATCACAAGTCAGTACACCCTCCCCCGCCCCACCGGGTTGTACTAATTGAGTCCGGTATGCCAGACTCTCCTCGTCGCTCTACAGATTATTGCTATTTTGTATAACTAAATGTTTTTTTTTTGATATTAATGTATATACAGAATGTCTGTGCTTCTTCAAGAAATAAAATTATTATCTATTTTAATGATCTCATAAATGTTAAATTAACACAATCAAACAACTAAAACTGACCTCAATAAATAGTATGCATTCAAATGAAGTTTGACCACTTTAAAAAGTTTAAGATTTTTTTTTTGTTTTTCGATTTATTAGTTTCTTCATAGCAAATGGCTAAACGTCAACTTATTTAGTAGCAGAAGCCAAGTAAGTAACTAAATCGTTTCTGTCCTTTGGTTTCTTTAAACCACCAAAGGCCATCTTGGTACCTGGAATGTACTTCTTTGGGTTTTCCAAGTAATCAGACATGGTTTGTTCGGTCCAAGTAACACCCTTCTTCTTGTTAGCATCAGTGTAAGAGAAACCAGGAGCTTGACCGGACTTTCTACCGAAAATACCATGCAAGTTTGGACCAACCTTGTGTGGACCACCGGCTTCAACAGTGTGACATTGTAAACATCTGGTTTTGAATAAAGTAGCACCCTTGGCTTCTGAACCTGTTTCAAATGGAGCTGGCATTGTGTATTATATATGTATTATTTGTAAAGTAAAAGATAAAGACAAGAAGAAGAAGAAGAGAAGAGAAATTTCATTTAAAAAAAAAATTGTTTTTTCAAACTCCCTTCCATTCAATTGTTTATATATTGACAAAGTTCAATTTCGTATGGTAGTTTGGTGTGGGATTAAACCGGGTAATCCCCTTGTTATGTACACTAACCAATTAATTTAATCTTTATTTATAAACACTTTCATTTCATTGGCTGTTTCTCCCCCACCTCCAACCTCCACCATCATTATTTTTTTTTTTGTTTCTTTCACTTTTTGCTACTTTTACAGGTTAGTCATTCATCGCCCATACTTAACTGCGGGTTATGTGCAGGAGATGATACTTCTCCCACAAAAACAACGACCCAACCAGTAAATCAACGTTTCGGTTTTATTTTTTTCTTCTCATTGGTTTCTTATTTTTTTTTGTTTTTTTTTTCCAGCTTTATAGTTTAATTTGCGCTCATTTGCAGACTAAAAGTTCTCTATAATTGTTGATCTGCTTTGGCTCTTTTATTTGCTTACCACTTTACAAATATTCAGTAGAAATGGGGTAGGGAAGTTACTGAAAGTGGTGGTGTTACCATCTTGTGAGTGACCTAACTTGAATGACTAAGTTGCATTCCGTCTTCTTCCGACAGTCACCTTCCTCCTTATCCTAACCTGCAAAACTGCTTAAAAATTAATTAAATTTTTTTTTTGTCGGCATCTCATTTGTTTTTGTGTACTTCGCGTTTTTAAGATCAACGATATGTCCGGATGATGATCTTCAAACATAAATCACATCATTTAAAAGAAACATATTGGCTCTAGGTTTATTTATACTACTCTCTATACTCTATTGAATCTGTCAATTGACATTACAGAAGATCCCCCCGACTACTTACTTCGTTTGGAATCCCTATCCTTATCATCGGTTGAAGTGAATGATCTATTCCTTTTCAATGGTTCACGAGATGGAGTTCTTGATTCATCCCCATTCCTAGAATATCGTCTACCCCTGACACTTGGTGACCGAGAATAACTCCTCGATCTGCTTCTGGAATAACTTGGTGATCGGGAATAACTACCTGATCTACTTCGGGAATAGCTCCGTGAACTCGAATAGCTTCTTGAACGACTTCTAGAATAACTCCTAGAATCACTTCGGGAATTGGTTCTTGACCTGCTTCTTCCCCTATCCTCTTCAGGAGGTGGAGGCAAGTTCTTCAACACTTCTCTCATTTCATCAGTCAATGTTCCCAATCCAATGGCAGTGAAGAAATTTATTGAGAATCTTAAATGATCTGCATCTTTCCAATCTACATCAACAACAGGAAATAGTCCCCTAATGTGTGGCTGGATATATTCATCTTCAATTAGTCTTTCCTTGACTTCTTTTATACCCAATTCTTCAATCATCTCCTGGAATATGAATTTCAACAATATTCTAATAGCAGAATTGGTGTCTTGTTCTGTCAAATTGATTTCATTCCAAGCAACATCTAATGCAACTTGATCAGAAGCAAATAAATGTCCAAAGAACTTGCCAATGTTTCTTAATGCATTGGTCTCAAAATTTTCAATAACACCATAGTATCGTTTAAACAATTTCACAAAAATATCATGCCAATATTGATCACGTCCGCATAACTTTTCACCAATTACCCCAAAATATTTCGAATAGGTCTTTTCTTGAGAACAACACTTTATAATCATATCTGCCAATGTTTCATTATCTTGGTCTTGGTCCTGTTTCGACTTCTTCAAGCGTAACAATTTATGAACCGCTTCATCGGACGACATGGACGACATAACTGTCAAATATACTGTCTTTTGGAACTGTAACAAGTCAGATTGTGACATATCAGTCACTTTTTCTTCTGGAACAACTATTATTTCCTTTGCGAGCTCTTGCGAATCTTGCCGTTCGAGGTTTTCTTCTTCTTCCTCCTCCCCCTCCTCCTCCCCCTCTTCATCCAATATGTCTTTTCGTATCTCTTCATATTCATGTTCATGTTCTTCATACTCATCATCGAATTGAAATATGTTCAACTCATCTTCTGCCAGTATATCCTCTTGTAGATCGATTATATGAGTTTCATTATCATCATCATCTTCTTCAACTATATCGAACTCCTTCTCTAGAATTGGATAGCCTTTGAATTTGGATCTTCTTAAACTGAGCAATTCTGTAATCAGCTTTTTGGTATACTCCCCAATTGTTCTATCATCTTGGAGAATGTCTCGAAGCCTGTCGAATATCATGTTAGATGCTGTTTGAGAATTTTTCTCTAAATAGGCTCCAACCACTTTCAAAACTTGATTTGCAATCTCAATACTAGCATCATTTGGCCTTTCTAATAATAATTGCATAATTTGTAATATCACTATTTCACTAACAACTTGCTGATTCACGAGACATGCCAAGAATAACAAACTGGATATCACGTTTCTCTTATGATTCTTAATATAGTTCCTTTTGAATTGGATCACCAATCTTCTACTCAAGAGATCGCCAATCTCGGGGAGTTTTGAATTTATAATAGCAAACAAACAAGCAAACAAGCTTGCATATCTATTATCAATTAATTGCCATTTCATTACTGATCGTACAAATACACCTTTTCCTCGTATAAGATTACATTTGAATAAAGCTACTACTGATGATTTGATATTGGTTGTGTCTAGTTTAGTGACGTGCTTGTCTATTGATCGTTTCAATTGTTTCCACTGCTCTCTTTGAAACTGCACCTCCGAAGTCTGGGTACCCTTATCTTTATCGTCGGGCATGTTTCTCTCTCTCTCTTTCTCTTCTAATAATATAAGCAGTGGCTGGACTTAGGTGGCTACTGTGTTTTCTTTTTGTTTGATGATTTTTTGGGGGGGTTTTCGCTTCTCATCGCCATTCATTCATCCTTTTTTTTTTTCAAATTCAGCAAAACCTCGTTTGATCTATTTCATAAACCCTTGAAATACCCCCCCCCTCAAGAATACATAGTTATCAAAGTCGATGTTAAGGATATCTGGAGCAAAGTTGCTGCTTTTAAGGCGTCCAATAATCGTATCAAGATACCTTTCTACATCTGCTCATTTATTAATAAGATATGATCTGAAGAAACCATACCTGAAGAAACCAGACCCGAAGAAACCATACCTGAAGAGCGATGAACTGTGGAAGTCAGGTCTGAGGAAGCCAGCAGCATATGGTGATAAGAAGCCCTTTTACAATAAGTCAGATCTGAAATATCCAAAGAGAGAAAGAACGCCACCAGGTGTCAAAGAAAATTTGCAATACTTTGTAGATTCAGGTGCCATTAGTAATCCTCAGCCGGCAAAATCATTTAAAAAACCTCGTGGTGGGAAGTTTTCAAAGTCATCCGAGTCGGACTCGGGTGCATATGACCTTGGTAAGGCACTTCAGCTACTCAGAGGGAGATTTGATAGCGCTATATTTGTTGATGGCAGTGGTTCCGAACTTAATTTAGAAAAATTAACTCCTCAGGATTTGAAGTATGATTCTCCAAAGGCCAAGATTATTTTCGATAACTTGATGAAATTTAAAGAAGTCTCTAAAACGCTTCCTGATCGAAGAATTATTCTTGCGCTATTAGGAACAAATGCCAACGATTTAAATGATTCGTTCTTTATTGCCAAAAATATCTTAGAATTGTTGAAGATAGATAATGATACTGTAAGAGCAGAATATTTAGCCGGTTTAAGTGATAAAGAGGCTGCCTCGGCAGGTATGAATGTAATTATGAAGTGGATCCTCGATAAAGGTGACATTAAACAAGCCTTGAAGTTAATTCAAACCAGAAAAAAACGTAGTATTCCGTTCGATGAGTATACTTTGGTGGTATTGTTTGATGGCATTGCTAAATTAAGTGAATGGGGGAAATTGCTTCCGTATGTTACTGAGAAGGTGTCGCAATTATTCGTGGAACAGCGTATTATTGCCAGTACTGAAAGCGATAAACGGCACACCTGTAATATTGCGGCATTCAACGCATGTTTGAACATATTGATTAGAGATTTTTCTAATGATCAAGCCGTTGCCTGGAAGTTTTTCGATCATTTATTGCCATCTGAAACTTCCGAATTAATTCCCCTTCATGCCAATGCATTTACATTTACTATCATGCTACACGGTTTGAAACAGTATGCGAATTACCAGAAACAACTGATCTTGGATAATGATCAGCTTAACCAGAATGAACGTCTACTTAGATTGTTGGACTTAGAAGCTTGGGAAGTGAGAACTGCGGATCTTATATTCAATCAAGCTAAGAAAACAGCAACCCCACCTACCCCACCTCCTAAAGACAGCAACGACCCAGAAGCATTGAGAAGATTCAAGACCCAATTGAACACTAAACCCTTGACTAATTTGGACATTCCTTTAGTTTCTTCCTATATTGCCACCCATGTTGATGCTACTTTTGGCACTGGTAGTAAGCCAAAATCCGGTAGTCATTACCGGTATAATGAGAAGGCGCTCGATTTGTTGAGACAGTTTTCCCCTTATGTTAGTGAATTGTTGCAATTTACCCGTAAGGCCACGGGGGCCAGCGATGTGACAAAAGCAATAAACGCCATAGTGGAGAAAACCAATCGCAGGATTGAATCGGCATTAACAAGTTGTCCATCTCCATATCTTGTATATCAAAAGAACGTGAAAAATATATTACCAGAGGTGGTTGTTCCCAAACTTAATGCCAATGCTAATCCTCAAGTGATCATGCCGGCTCCTCCCAGGGTAGGAAGTATGAATTATATTAATTATCGTGAAGATTCATTGATAAACTTTGAGCGTGTAATCACTTACGAAGAAGGGGTGGCGATGTACATGGATGTGTTGTTTAAAAAGACAGGTGGTAAGAAGGGGAGAAAAATGAACAGGCTTATAGCAGCTAAAGTGAACAATGTTACCAAAGCATACCCATTGAACCAGTTTATTTTGAACCAAGTTTTTGATGCATTGGTTAACTTGGGAAGGTACAACGAATTCATATTTGCCATGTGGTATTCTCTTATCAAATGGGGTGGTGTTAAATTAGATATGAACCGATTACTTGTTGATAAAAGAGTGGCATTAAATGGAGTTATTCCCCCTGAAAGTATACCGAAATATTCTGAACCGGTGAAGGAAATTGCAACAGGAAATGACAAAGCTAACATCCCTTCCATAATTGACCAGAGCTTGATCAGTACACTTATCTATAGACTAGAGGCAAATTCAAGAAGTAAAGGTCTTGCAAGAACAAATTTGATTGTGGAAATGTTTGCCATTTTATCCTCCCCGTTATACAATCCACAAGGTGTGGTTCATTCACAGTATCAAACTAAGCTCATTTGGGACACTTTGATTAGAGATTTACATTATTATAATGATTTTCTCGACATGGGGTATTCTACTAAGCCTTGCATTAATGTATTGCAGTTGAAACAGTTCTTGACTAACGTGTTGAATTATTCTCAAGCTTACCTCATTTGGAACGAACGTGTACATGGAAAGGGAAAGTACCTTTCAATCACATTTACTGAGCAATATAATAAAGCAATTTCTAGAATACAAGATACACGATGGTTAGATGTGGACCCCAAAGATTTGTATACTTTCCATAGTTGGATTGTAAAGACGGGTATTTTGTTCTATATGCCCAAACTGGTAATTCCACTTGAATTGAAAGATAGAGAATTTTCCAATTCTATTGAGCAGTCATTAAATGTGATGTTTTCTGAATTGAAAGCCCAAGATAAAGAGAAGAAGCTAGATCAACATGGACTTAGACTCTTTACGGCTATAACGGCATTACACAATCTTGAATCGGGAAAGGCTGATGTTGAAAAAATCGTTAAGAAACAATGTCAAAAAATCTACGATAATATTGTTATTGACAAAGCTTCCATTTCCGTTCCTACCAGAGCTGTGGAATCTTCTATGGAAAAGAAGGCTGAAACTCCAGCGGATAATTTTGATGATGTTGCTGATCCATGGTTGAACACCGAAGAGGATGCTGAATCATTGAAGAAAATCGAGGCCATGGCTGACTCGTTGTGGGACCCTGATACCCTCTTAAAACCATTGTGGAACATTGAAGACGTTATTGAACCTAAGACTGAAGCGGCTGCTGATAAATCTAAAGGTGGTGATGTTGTTGAACCATTGTCAGAAAATGAAGATACTACCAAGTCATAGTAAATGTCACTATAATTTGGGAAAAAAAGCATGCAAACTCTCCCGTAGTTAACCCCCTCCACCCCCTTACCCCCACAGAAGGATGTTGATTGTCCGGTATATCATTTCTTACCTCCGTTATCTCAAGGGTTCCACCCACCCCTTTGGTGGGAGAGCCAAGGGTTGCAAATTAGAGCAACCAGACAAATCGTATCCCTTTTCCTGTATATAATACTGTATATATAAAATCGTCTCAATCAATTTCTTGTTTGAAAACAAAAGTTATTTCCCAAACCACCATTCTGGTAAGGCTGAACCTAACATGACCAATCCAGTTATAATAGTAAATGATCCGATTCACACTGATTACTCTCAAGCAATCGCTCACGTGATTAGCGAAAGGACCAATGGCATCAGTCAAATTGATATTTTTATCGTCCAGCCCATCAATGACTCCAATCACCTTAATGAGATTTTATTTCATTATTACAATACGTCTAGAAAAGCTTCAATAGATAAGGGTTATGATTATCGTTTTGAAATTAATATCTTGTTTAATATTAGTGAAACAGCACGGATTTTCAAGTTGATTCAAAACTGGAATGTTGCGTTTATTTTGGATCAAGAGGAAGCGGTAGCACTTCACTTACACCAAATGCCAACCGAATTGGTTTCTTTTGATTTGCCAAAAGCAAAATACTTGGGGAATGGGAAGTTATGTGGCCAATTTGCTACCACCGCAGTTGGTGGAACATTTGATCATATTCATGACGGGCATAAAATCCTCCTTTCTATGTCGGCATTCTTAACCAAGCGGAAACAAATTGTGGGGATAACCGGGGCTGCTCTCTTGAAGAACAAGAAATTTGCCGGGGTGTTGCAATCTTTTGAAACTCGTCAACTGTTAGTGCTTGCATTTTTACGTTTGATTGCTGGAAGTGAGCAAATTCAATACGAAATTTATGAAATTAATGACATTTGTGGTCCAACAGGGTATGTTCGGGATATCGATAGTTTGATCATCAGTGCAGAAACAATATCAGGAGGAAATTTTGTAAATGAATTTAGAGTAGAGCATGGGTTTCACAAATTAGATGTCACGGTGATAAAGGTTATAGGTGATGAGAATTCCACCTCAGAAAACGCATGGCAGGGAAAGATTAGTTCTACAGATATAAGAGAAAAGGAGGCCAAGAGACTTCTATTGCAAAAATAAACTTTGTAATATTATATGTAATAAGGGGCTAATAAGAGGCTAATAAGAACTATATAACAATAGCTACTGTAGAAACAAAAATAATCAAAAAAAAAAAATAAAAGAGAGAAAGCAAACATAGCATTACAGCCACCACCACCACCACTGTTCTTACTTTATGGAAATCCCCTTGTCAAATTGATTTGGACGTTTAGGGTTTCTATCTGGGTGATCAAGGGCTAAAGAAACCAGATTTGAATGAGAATTACCAATCTCATTGAAAAGATTTAGTGAGTCATCTTCGTTATCCAAATATGATCCCATATTATTGTCGGCCAATGCAAATTTAATTTTGTCAAACGCTTGAATCCCTAACCCTAGCTTTTTCCTTAACCTCTCCTTGGTTTCTTTAAATGTTTCATGGGGGAAAGCTATAAATATAAATGGGATCCCATGATGATAGTCACTCTTCTTATAAAAATGAAATACCGGAATTAAGTTTAAATTCTTGCTCTCTTTCACCGACAATTTATACTCTTCTTTGATGATATCACTGTCAAAATCATCGGCCTCATTCACTGGCTCGTCAACAAATCTCTTGATCAAGTCATGATTGGTCAATACTTCAACTTCTGCAGGGAAGATTCCACAATAAATATCAATCCCATCCGGGATCTGACTCAAAGGCTTATCGAACTTGACAAAATCGTAGTATGTATGATTGGTTCCTAACCAGCACAAAATGTGCTTCAATTGCTTGTGCGGAACATTGACTTTGTGCATGAGTTTACTGACCAAATCTGATGCGAGACCCCTTTTAGGTACCAACAATTCAAATACTTGATATTGCAATAAGCTAGTCAACCAATGAATCTTAACTGATTTCAAATTCTCATAGTCCTTTAATGGAATATTGAGAATTTCGTATTCAAAGTGAACCAACTGATATGCTGGTACTGTCTTTGGGAATAATTGTGATAAATGATTCGAAGTTTTTAATGGATATCTGTTACCAGTGTTACTTAACACGAATATCCTCAAATAGCTGGGGTCAATGGTGGAATTTAATCGTGAGACAATTTCACTAGTAAATTGTTGGTAACTGTAATCAGTGGAAATCCACATATCAAACGTCTTGCTTAAATTTTTAGCTGCTTCTATTTCCTTATTAGTAAATTCGTTGTCTTCTTGTTCAATTTGATCCTTAGCATTCCCATTCTCTTCACTTGCTACAAAATCGGAATCTTCTTCGTCTTTGTCGGCTTTAAATGGTCTCACGGCAATATGAACCCTAGTCAACATAAATCGGTAATAATTTCTCAAATTATGGAATTGTTTACCTTCAGTCAAGTCTTCAACGCCTTTAACCTGAACGGAAATAATATCTCCCGTACTTAATTCTTGTTTACCAAAAGTCAATGTTGGATCCACCTTTTCAATCTTCATTGGGGACAATTCTTCAAAGAACTCCAACTCGACATCCTCGGAAAAGCCAAGTAATTGTCTAATGGGGTCAGAAATTGAGCTAATGACTTCATCTTTGGAAACGGAAATATGAGATAATGATCTTGTCTCTTGAGAAACAGGATCAAAATATTTGATAAATAGAATTATGGGGGCACCCGTCTCTTTAATGTCAACAAATTTCATCGATGGATCAGTCCGACTACCCACATCGGAGATCTTCTTAAATATAGATTCCCATTTAAAGTCCTTTGGTTCCACAGTTTGAGAAGAGGCTACTAGCTTATTTATGTTTCTTATGTCTTTATTCAATTCTTCCACGTATAATACCATCTTGTCATACTTTCTGGTGAAAGCTTTGAAATAGGTGTTATTAACCGTGACATTTCTCCATTCGTCATCAAGAACTGAATCGATTCTATTGGTATGATTGTTTCGATGACAAACTGCGAGTAATCTAAATAATTTAGTGTCTTCATAGCCTAGTTCCTCGGCAGCAATATCATACAAGGTACCAAATTTATCTTCCTTTTTCACCTTAAAATCTTTAGGATCACACAATGTCCCTTTCAAGTTTTCATCGTAGAACTTGTTGGTAGTTGAGTCTAATGCTAGGTCAAATCCAACATGGTTGTTTATAGTGTTGATTGTGGTCAACTTCACGTTGGTATAATATAAGGCTTCCTGTCTAGCCTTTTCCATTCTTTCATGCTCCTCGACTTCATATTTTATTTGATTAGGAATATGATCTGGTATAGACGAATCAATCACCTTGTCGTCAGCAGGCAAGATATTGGGTAATTCAGTTTCACGGTAATAAACCAACATATATGCTGAGGTTACTCTTCTCATTAAATGTTCTTGTTGTTCAGATCTTGTCATTTTACTAATCTCTTCCTGAGATAAATCTACTGCACCAAAGTTATCTTGGAAAACTTGACTGTTAGTAACCTTCCAAACCTTATCGTCGTCAAATCTTAACCAAGTATTGTCGTTAGAATTAGGTTTGATCATGGCATAGTAGTGACCATTGGAAATACTACCTTGGTGAACAAGAACTCCATGCAACTTATATCTCCAATTTTGGTCCTTTGTTTCCATCGGTAAATCTTCATCCAAGTATGGTTTCAAATCAATAGAGTCTGGAAATTCATAAAAGTCATCAATCTTCACTAAATCATCAACCATAAAATCATATTCAAATCGTTTCAATTGTAAATGTAACACAGGAGGGAATGACTCAAAAACAACCCCCTTTTTAGCATCTTGATATCCATGTTCATCGCCTGCTTGATATTTATTCTCGCCTTCTAACATTTCAATTTCGATATAATTTTTGAATGATTGTTCAAGATTTTGGAATCCTTTGACATTTAATTGAATGTCCCAAAAATCTTCCACTCTCAGTGATTCATAAGGCACATTAACACATTTGATATATGACTTCATTTTCCCCACAAATATATCATTCAACCTTCCTTCAATATTACTCCCCTTCATGGCGGTCTCTAATTTGTCCATCAAAATACGGTTCAACTCTTGAACATCATGCTGAGTGAATGCATCGGAAGAATCCCAACCAAACGATTTCGTCAACTCCAAAGTTCCCACGGTATCATTAGAGGTGGATAATAAATAAAAAATACGTTGTAATGACAAGGGAACTCCACCAGAAATCAGATCGGTTGGAATTTCATATACTAACTTTCTGAAAAGTTTAGTAGTAAAATAACTTTGTAGTAATGAATTTAAATAACATGTAGCACCCTGGTTGTTTAAACCAACATATCCAGATGCATGTTTTGAATCATAGTCTATAAATGAATGCCACAACACTCCGGTGGAAGAATCATCAATCACTTTAACGTACCCAGTAATATTCACCTGATTGTTTTCTAAGATTGGAAATGGTGTTGGATTTCTAATGGTTTGTGCCGAAGTCAATTGCTTCAAGTCAATTAACGAACTAAAGCCCCAATCGGTCTCATTTTTATTAAATCTGTGGGAACTTCCGCTTGGAATATGTGCTTCTGGGTGTTCAGGATTCCAAATATCCAAACCAAACTGCGAGCAAACATACCAAGCTTCATCAAGTGGTTTACCTTCTTCATCACTGGGAGGATGTGGTTCCATATAAATTGAAATTGAGTTGTTATTGTTGTTACCTCTAGGGAATAACAAAATGTTCCATTCAAACCCACCACATTGGAAACGGGGAGATCTAACCTTTTCATCTTTCAACAGGGACCAATCTTTAATCTCCCATACAAAATGGGTTTCATCTTTAACTGGGTAATCCTGTATTGGTTTCATGAGTTTTGGAGCAATACCCTCAAAATCATTAGCTGGGGGATAGGCAGCAGCAACCTTTTGCTTATTATCACTAATAACAACCACGTCATCGTCATCATCATCAATATCATCAATATCGTCATCATCATTGTCATTGTCATTGTCAATACCTTCATCGATGTCCCCCTCATCAATTTCAAGATCAATGTCTTCTTCATCTTCTATATCGGCATCGTCATCACGAGTCATGTCAATAACTTCGGGACTTCTAATAGGAATGTCTTCATCGATATCAATCACATTATTAATTGCTGCCGCAGTGCCAGTTTCATTATCTGTTAATTGCTTCTTTGACTCAGGTGGATTTTCCTCGCCTATAGATTGATCAATCATGGGATTGCCTGTAATCATATTTTTAAAACTCCTTTTGGATCCAAGATCAGTTGAGTTGAATGCTGTATGTCTGTCGTTCAACTTATTACTTTTTGTTGGTGGTTTTTTTTTTGTCAAGTACAGTCAAGTGGTATAAAGTACAGTAGTTATTTGGATCTCGGTTAGTTGGATTGTACCTGATTCGTGGATGATTGAGTTTTGTGTGGCCTAAAACAAGGTCTGATTTAGTAGAATGAGGATAAGAATTGGGGGAGGTGCGGATTTCCTGTTTGGGTGGCGTGTACTGCCCAATTTTAGAAGAAATAATGATCTTCCATTTTACTATGTTTGCTATGGGGTTAGAAATAATTTTAGGCCAGAGGCAGAACAACGGTATACCGATGGTTTCATAGTATCTTTCAACGAGTAGCATGTCCGATTGGTGAAGCGGGAGTTTAATTTTTAGAAATGTAAGAAGTCCCGCCTATACACAAGGCATTAGTAATCAGCCCCACTACCCACCCCCCCCCTTTTTTATTTGGAGATCTCTAGTGGTAGAAGAAGAAAACTATCAACTACGCCCTTTATTCTAAGGAGGAGGTGGAGAAGAAGAAGAAGGAGCTTGGACTGCCGCTCTCAGCCTTTTTTGAGGCGTTATTCATTTTCATTGCCTGACTGGTTGGGATGTCTGGATTTTTAAATTTCTAGACTGCGTTGTCCAGCCCTCAACCGAGCGTGAAGCTTCAAACAAGCATGAAAAAAAAAATAATATTCAACTTCATCGGAATATAAGAAAGGTGTTTGGATTTAGCTCGGTGTTTGGATTATGTAGGTTGTCAAGTTATAAATAATTGGGTTTATTAGAAGTCAGGGTGGCATCAATTTTGTATTGGAAATTTTCGCATCCTTGCAGTTTGAACGGCAATAAGAAGCGAAACCACCTACTTAAATTCAAATCCTGTCATCTATTGCTACCCCCTTCACCCACCCATCAAATCATTCATGACAATCAATAGCGTAACACATTCATATCATATAAGGCAGTGTAATTAAAATAAAATAAAAAAAAAGAAGACAGGGCATCTCGACGTCATACTCAGATCCAATTCATTTTGTGATTTGACATTAAAAAATAATCTAGATGTAATGCATGCCTTCGTAAAAACAAGGAAACCTGAATTTGAAAAATCACCTTTATACTACATTTCATATAGATAACATGCTATGACCTCTATACAAATTATTCTCGGAAACACTATGCAGATGTGATCAGCCACTTGAAATATTCGATAAGAACAATTTATATATTTCCGAAAGGCACAACCATACATAAGGGACCAGTTCGATTTCCATTTTGGGGAACGTTTTTTATTCGTCAATAAAACAGTGTCGCGACATTCCATACATACACATGGCCAAAACATATAAGTATGAAATGGGTCCGATCGCTGGAACATTAATTTAATATATTCAGGTAGGGCCGAGCTCGATCATTTAGTGAAATCCATTTCTAGGGTTCGTTGGTATACGCGTACATACTTGTTGACACCCTTTGTGTTGTTCTTGAGGAGTTCTTTTTTGTTTTTTTTACTTTTTTTTTTTGGAACCTACTGGAGGGTATACCCTTCTATGCTTCACATTCCAGGGCAACAAAAAATCAAGATGATCCAATTCAACTGGGTGAAATAAGCAACATGTGTATTGTTATCGTTGATGTTGTGGTTATTTGGAACGCACCTTAATTGTGCCAACCTAAGAACTTAATTTAAATTGGTACCTTCTCTCCGAATTCCGCGAACCGATGTGGATGCAAAAAAAAAAAAAAAGATTCCAAACTCCAAAATGTGCAAAAAAAAACATGGAAGAGCAAAAGGATCGTTTCAAAAGATAGTATGGTTGCTTTCTTAGCTTGGGGTTCATAATAAACGTGGTTACGTGGATATTAACCTCTGCTTTCCTAACTAAAATCTGTCTGCCTTGCCGATTCTGCTAGTTACATGCGGTGAAGTTTTTTTTTTTTAGCCCCTTGGGAGAATGCCCCATTCCCACTAAAACATGTCGACTTACTTCAAATTCATAAACCTTGTTGGGAAGAAAACTTTATCTAACCGGTTAGATGTCTTATGTGGGTGAAAGTTCGTATTCGTGGGGCCAGATAAGAGATCTAGATTTGCCACATCTTCATCCCCCTCGCCCCCCTTATAATGTTTCCAGGTGTAATAAGGGGTGGCGGTGAAGGAGGGTAACTATAATAAAAACCCGTTTTTTGTGTGGTGAACAGTGAGTATATTTTTTAACAGTTAAATTAAAGAAAATATTTTTTTATGCAGCTCATTAGTTTACGAAAACGGGAAATTAGAATTGGATTGTGATTAGGTAATTTCAGTGTATGAGTTGCTAGGACACATTTGAGTTAAACTTCTAAGCCAATACTAAAGGTTGCTCGTTGTTTCTTCATTGACGACGCGGAAGTGCAGAATAACGGAAACGTCAAACTGGATGTTAAACTAGCGAGGAGAGAGGGGGGGGGGGGGGGAGGAAGGCTAAACAGAAGAATAGTGATTATGAGAAATAGGTTTGGTTACATCGAGGGCGTACTAATTTCACCACCTGACATTTGCATTGTTTCTTTTTCTGATTCCTCGGGAATCTTATCTCGAACCTGGGCCATACTTTCGAATATTTTCAAGTCTTTCAAAGGAAACAAACCACCCGAAGGGGAGTGTGTG
>JAJMHC010000090.1:0-26825 GCA_030582855.1 Hemisphaericaspora lyxosophila
GGGGGAGGGACAAGGGGGAGCTATCTAAGTGTATATATGCCCTGTCTACCACATAACGGTTAAATAATAGACAGTGGGTTTGTGCTGGTGACTCCACTGCAGTTTCTTTGGCTCAATCGGTGCCATGTCGCTATTGCTCATCTTCGATCCATCCGACTAACTCATCCTGGGGTTTTATTTCCAATGTTATCCAACACTCATATTTGCCGTTTTTCAATATCTATGTATTTTATGTGTATGGAATTCAGTACATGGTATATATTGTAAAGATAAAAAAACAACAAAAGATGTCAATCAACAATTGTCGGTGATTATTAATCAGCACCTCGACGGGGTGCGGAAGTAAGGACGCGCACTTATTAATCAATCCTGAAATTATTTCCGATGAGGGAATTTTAGACCGAAGATTCTTTTTTTTTTCGTACATGGCGTATTTCCAGACAGCCAAATTCCCCAACAAATAAAATAGGATTGAGAAAACAGACATAATACTACAGGCACTGCAGGTACTACAGATACAGACAGACAGACAGACAGACAGTTACTAAATATTAATGTGTAAATTAAAACTCTATAAATAAGTGACAAGAAATGAAAAGTAATAAATAGTAATAAACCCCCTTTACGTCATAACCCATTAAAAGCCTTTGCCGCTATATAGCTAAAAGACATGTTCTAAAGATATTTGATTAGCTGTGAATAAACCAACTTCTTCATGCTGATGTTGATGTTGTTCATGATGTATTTGGCTAGGATACTTATCCTTACCATTGCTCTTCTTGATGCTATATTCGTGGTGATTGACATCATGCACCTCTACTTCCTCTTCTTCTTCTTCTTCATCATCATCTGATATGGAACTGATATTGGTTAATTCAGGTAAGGATTCCACACTCTTTGACTCTTCTTCTTCTTCAGAATCGCTGGAGTATTCTTCATCAACTTCTTCTTCTATTGACTGGAGACTCATGACTGGTAATTGTCTGAATGAAGGAGAAGGTAATACTCTTGGAATAGTGGCATCTTCGTCTTGTTCTTGTTCTTGTTCTTCTTCATCTGAATAATAATAATCATCAGAATCTGAGCTACTGGAATAATCATCTTCATAATCATCATCGTCTTCATCACTGCTTGAGGTTTGTTCTTGTTGGTTGTAGTAATACATTGGTTGATATTGTTGAACGTCAACCTCTTCATCTTCTTCATCTTCATCTGATTCATCGTCATATTCAATTATGGAAGTCTTGTATTCATTACGAACAGGTTTTATTGGTACGTTAAAGGAAACACGAGTAGGTGGTTTAGGGGTTGTTCTCTTTTCTGTTTCATCGTGGATGTAATCCATGATATTATCCAACATGTTAGCTTGCACTACTAAATTCCTTAATGAAGCTTTGGGAGAATTGGCTTCTTTGGTAAGCTTAGATTTAACTCTAGAAGCCAATATATAAGTTTGAGCAAAAGATAAGTCTGACATTGTCGATAGGTAGATGATTGATTGATAAAAGAGAAACAATGACTGAAATGACAACTATAAGAAGGGGAGATTGATGAATATTTATATTTACAAATTCAGGTTAGTCATTAATTCCCGTTTCATTCGGATTTATTTATTTTTGGGTGCATTTGTCAACCATTATTTTTTCGGGCACAACCAAAACATATTATTTACCGCCGTTTAGGAAGTACCATTTATTTTATTTCCGATCCGATTTCCAATGTATTTTTTTTTTTTTTTTTTACAACAAAAAAAAAAATGTTTTGCTTTCGGGCTGGGCTTTTATTTCGGACGAGGGTGTTTTTTTTTTCTCTCAAAAGGTGCTTTACACTCTTTTCATCCGAGCGGTTTTTATTTTTATCTCCTTTCCCCTTTTCGTTTCAGTTTTTACATTTTACATTTTGTCTTTTGTTTCTTACAGTTTGGAAGAATGGCCGCGGAAAAGTGTCTTGTCAACAATAGATCTATCTATCTATCCTATCCTATCCTATCACTATAAAAGAGTACGAGGAGGAGTAGCAGCAGCAAGTATAAGAGTGGAATTTTCACAATTACAGGATAACTCCTATAGCTGTGGATGTTGTTACTAATGATATGCCATATTATTAATTCATCAATAAAAAGAAAAAAAAAATGGCAATCGGAATTCATGCTTAAATTGGGTTATGATTATTTATTACTGACTAATTATTATTTGAATTTGTAATCACCGAAAAAAACGTCATCCTCAGCCTTCTTGAAGTTCATGCAAATTTGAAATATGGGGATTTACGTTTAATTCCAGGTGGAAATGGCTCTATCTCCATATTAATTGTATATCCTACTACCAGTACTACTACCAGTACTACTACCAGTATAGCCCACTTCGGGTTTAGATTAAACCGAAACATCCAAACGGTTTTCACTTCCCCCCCTTTATCTTCCCTTCCCTTTTCCCTTCCCTTCATTTCCCTTCCCTTCCCCCCCTTCTCTATTCTTATTCTAGATCTTCCATTGTCTAGCAATAACCATCAATTCGGAATTTGTAATTCATTGAGTTTTCGCGAATGCATCCTATTTTCAATCGTTTCATTCGGATCGCAATTGTAGCCGTGCACAAAACAGACCTATGTTTGTTGTTGTTTTCACGATGTGTCATAATGACCAACCGCTTCTGGACTTTCTTCCAGACCCACACCCACACCCACACCCTTGTATGCGGTGAACCTACATACTACAACTGGATAATCTTCCCAACTAAGAAACCACCACTACCCTGATGGTGTATTGTTTTCGGTGATACTACATCAGGAATTCCTTCCTCTCCCCCCCCCTTACCTTCCAGCCTTCCATCAGCAGAACTCGCCTGGCCGCCCGAATGTTCCTTACCTTTTTGTATTTTTATTTTTAAAAAACCGTCCTTGTCTGGATTTTCTATCTATCTCTAACCCTTTTTTTTTATCTAATCCGAAACTCCCATTTTCCATCTACAAAAAAAAGAAATCACTCGGATTATTTTAGCCGTATACCTTTCCCCATCCAGTAGCCACTCCCCCTACCACCCCTATATTGAACAGGGCGGCTTGACATATTCTAGAACCATGGGGTTATCAGTACTACATTGGGATATCTATCCTTGATAAGTAGGTCTAGCCCTGATAAGCTTGGTATATCTGTTCAGCCTTATGTGTGAGAGTGTTTTTTTTCCCTTGTATTAGAGCCTATGCATGGGTATAGGGGGGGGGGGGGTGTGTGTGTGTGAGGGATATTTTTAAGGTTTTGGCTAAACGATAAAAACGGTTTTTCTTTTGTGTCCTAGAAATAGGAAATGCTTCCGAGGTATTATGATTCATAAAGTCTGGAGTTTTCCAGTACCCACGGACCGAGTGAATTTTTCTAACAGAGAGAGAGAGAGAAAGAGAGAGAGATCTTTTTGATAGTTGGATACCCTTGCCATCACAAGATGAAATGATGTCATTACTTGCTGGTGGCTTGTTGGTTCTATAAGGGAATCCGAACAAAGCCAGAGAAATCCATAACGGACCGATGCACTTTTGTTTTATTACTATTGCTTTCTTGTATATACAGATCACCATCGCCATCATTTCACGACGAGGTATATCATTTGCTATACATAAGGTGTATAGCAAATACATCGGAGTTAACCTGTATGTATACCCCCCCTTCAATAAGCCAATATGAGTTGCATTGTTTCTTTGTGTCATATTCATAAAAACATCATGCCATGGATTCTCGAAACCATCATGCCATGGTCATTGTTGTAAGTACCGCCAGAATATAACCAGGTACTGCGGGGAGGGGGGGATGCCAAGGTTTTACAATGTATTAGGGAACCGCGAAGGTCTTTAGTTGGTATTTGAACTTGGCTCCGCCCTCCCCCCTATGTCCAGGGAGTATTTTAAGAACTCAGATAAATCGGACTTTGGCTTTCTTTTGCAAATATACCCCTGACATTGAATATGCCTCAGAAATATAAAAATGAGATGATGATAAATTCATATACCTAAACAGAAATGAACTCCTTCTTTCCGTAATGAACCCCGAAGAGTTACTGCTTAAGGATCCCGAATTGGGTTTGCTATCTTCCTCAGACCCCTACGAATCTTAGAATACCCGAAGGGGTGAAACAAATCAAGTCGATTCTTTGTTCAGTTTCTAATCCTTTCTTATTATCATTGTTCATTTTTGATATATATCCCCCCCATGCTCAAACGGGGGTTTGTAAAAACTTAGACAAATGGCTCCTACCATTTTTTCGTAAAGCGCTTGCAATCAAAATGGTGTTTGACTGATGGGGATTTCCAAACATTCATCTCGTCAACATCAGATCCTGTAACAGATCTGCACATTCCGGTCAACTTGAAGAATCTGAATACTAGTTTGGGATTGTCAAACCATGACTATTATGCCTCTTCAAGAAGCTCAATATGACTTATGGATAAACATTGATTTCACGTGAGGGGGTGGTGGGAGGGGATTCAGGCAATTACCGCCCGAACTGATGTGTTGGCCAATTCATACATGATAAACTTAAATAAATATTAAGCAAGAAAAATATACTCTAAACAAATCAGGTAGAATAATAAAAGCTGCATTATCTGGGTTCAATCTTCCCCTGCTTGATTAATAATCCGACCACGGTTAGTGTTTTTTTTTGCAGCCTTAGATTTTGCAGAAATTAAATAAAAAGATGCATGTAGAGAGAGAGAGAGAGAGAAAGAGAGTAAGTAGAGAAGGTCACCCGGTCACAAACTATCACGCAAAGACAAACATAGAACGTTCAACTTGTAAATCATCGAATACACGTAAATGTGTCTTGTTAGGAAGACTTCTGAGAATGTCTGCGATAAAATACAACCATTGAATGGCAATTTGTCATAGACAACTGCAGTTTTCAGTCTAGAGATTCGATTAAAAGTCACCGGATACATCACCATGCTCAATTGAATGTTTGCAAGCGTGTCCTACTCTTAGGTTGTCTGTCACAAATATCTGACTTGTGCAATTCTACAATGACGAAAGTAATATGGAACCTTATACTGACTTATCAAAAAGGAAACTCCATCCACGTATCCCAAATAATTCCTTCCCGTCTTATAACTTGTTCTTGTTCTTCTTCTTCTTGTTAAATAACTTTTTATATTATTTTATAATTATATAAAGTTTGGAAAATTATACAGATGATGCATGAATTATGAAAAAACTTGTGAAGGAGGAACATTAAATATTTGATTTCATTAAAATAACTTGTTTAATCGAATAAACCGAAACCCATATCGTCATCAGATTCTTCCTTTTCTTCTTCTTCCTTTTCTTCAGCAACGGCATCTTCACCGGCGGCAGCAGCACCAGTAGCGGCACCAGCAGCAGCACCAGCAGAAGGACCAGAAGCAGCGAAGGAGAATAATAATTCCTTCAAGTTCTTACCTTCGACAGCCTTGGCAAAGACATCAGCCCAAACGGATTCGACAGATGCACCGGCAGCCTTGGTGATGGCTAATAATTTTTCGGAGGTGATTTCTAATTCAGCATCAGCTAAGATTAAAGCAGCGTAGGAAACAGAGGCTTCGGCAGACATTATTACTGTGTTGTTGTTGTGTATATGGTAGGAGGGTTGTACTATTCATCGATTTCGATTGAAATATTTTCATTGAAAATTCGTTGAGAGTAAGAGTGAGCGAGTGGGTGGGTGTGAGAAAAGAAAAAATTGTGATATTGGTACACACACGAAAAATCACTATGGGAATTAGGGCTAATGCCCTAACATTAGTCCCGAGCACGTGATTAGAAATAATAAGTATCAACTTCCTGCTGTTACACCGGGTGGAAGATTTGCAGAGCCTGGAAGGATATCACCCAGGTGTTGAGTGGAATATGAATAGCAGTTGGTTCAAGCATTCAATCAAACAAGTTGGATATTAAGCAGTTGTTGTTTGATATTACCATTCAGAAATGGAGCCGCGATAACACAAAACTAAATTAGACTGGTGCAAGTATGTCAAGCTTACTTAGTCATGCAGTCTCTAACCATAGAGACTGCTCGTCCTTCTCAAGAATAGATTGAGGCATAAGTACCATTAAAAGAGCTGGGTGTTTGAAAATGAGTTCTTGCAAAAAAAACACCACCAAAGCATTAATAACAAAATCGGTTCCTCACCCGCACAAATTATAGTACAATTTTCTACGCTGAAAATATAGGGCCAATGGGTCAATATTTGTCTTGTCTTATCAACCTGTAACATACGATTTTCCACTTTGGTGCTGTTGGGACTAAGTCAAAATTTGGGCATGAATCGAACAACTAGAATAGGAATTTCTTTTAATCTGCCATGCTTGACCAGATAGACCACCTGTCACTACATTCATCAGCGTTTTGAAATAGGGCATGTTGATTAAGATTTCATTTCATTTTTTTTTGGGGGGGTTTAAAGGATATATACAAGCAAATTAAAAAAAAAACGACGTTACTTAAACTAAGAAACTAACTCAATTATTTCAAAAAGTCAGAAATAGAAGCCAACCAACCTCTATATTCATCTTCTTCCTTAACTTCAGTAGAAGTTATGATATAATCAGCCAATTCACTATTGATCCCCTTTTCGGCAAGGTAGTTTTCGAATTCGGTTTGCAAAGATTCATCCAAATCGGCAAATCTTGGTCCTTGATAGGTGAACTTATCCAAAAATTCCCCAGTTGTTGAAACCTGTTTAAGGTAACTGGCGATATCCTTATAAGAAGTCACAGACTCGATCAAGAATGATTCATCACCATTTTGTAATAGCAAGTTAATGAAAATACCGGAATTAGTATCCTTATTTTCGACAACTACACGAACAGTAGCTACATCTTCAGGGTATGAGTCTTGGTCAATTTCACCATCTTCTTCTAATTCCAACTCTTCGCTCAAGGACAAATCAGCAACTTCATCAATGTCATAGTAGACATGAATTACGTTTCCGGTAGATTTATCAACCTTGACCAATTCGACATTTGATTGACCTGGTTTGGAAATGATTTTATAGCCTTCATTTTCCAAGTATTCTTCCAAACTTGGGTCAATTTCATTGGGGACGGCTTTGGCGATCTTTAATTCTTCATTGATGACCTTTTGGAGAGTCTGTTCAGCCGAGTTGAAGTTAATGGCGGAATTGGTGAAAGAACGGGTGGTGGTGGAGGTGGAGGTGGTGGAGGTGGTGAGTAATTTAGGTAAGGAAGTCAAGACTGGGATTGAGCGTTTAGAAACGGCAGCAATGGCTAATCTCTTGGATAATTGAGTACGTAAAGTGGCAGAAAGTAAACTTGACATTTTTTTGGGGAGCTGGGGGAGCTGGGGGAGTTGGGGGAGTTGGGGTATTTGGAAGGAATTGTTCTTTACAAAGGATATAAGTTGATGAAAATTGGAGTTGTGGTTTTTTTTTCTACTCCAAGGGGGGTGGGTTGCGCTGCTCGTCGTAACCCGTGGAAGCTTTCTGGGTCGTGTACTCATGCGAAGAATGCCAAGTGTAACCCTATTGTTGTTTTGCACCCAATTACTTTATTAATGGTCCAGCATGAACTGTTGGTAGTAATCAACAGAAGAAAAATAGGGAGCTTTGTCGATAAAACGAATTGCTGCAATTCTTATTATATATATATAAATAAAAAAACAACTACAGAATAGATAATATACATCCAAATACTTCATTTAATGATAATAGGAATGGTCCAATAGACCAATTAGTCAGAAGTAATTATTAATAAACATGATCCTATTTTCCCCACTATTCAATGAGAATTAAGATACTCTTGAACAAATGTTGCACTTCTTCTATATCTTCTTTCTTGATACTTTTCAAAAATAGCCTTATGATGCGAATTTGGATCTTGACAACTTTCCAATAATACCTCAGCCAAAGGCCTTAATTGACTTTCGGTGTATCCACTATAGAAAACATGCAATTCGGTCCAATCACCATCCTTTAGTAATTTCCTAGATAAATAATGAGCACCAGCCGCTAACCAACTTGGTGGAGAGGCGACAAATCTCGAATCCATCACTGTAATTTCCAAGAAATACTTTGCCAATGTCCTAGTTTCATAATCATAATCGTCGGCTTTGGAGATCCGACGTAAGAATGACATGGGACCAGGGAATCCCATATCGAATTCTAGGACATCAATCATGAACCGTTCGGCTTTGAGGAAATCATCAATGGAATAGGCATTGTCGGCCATATATGCTACTTCTTGTACTGTTGGGCAATTGATTTCTTCATATTTGGCGGCAATGAATAATGCCACTGCTCCGACAAGTTGAAATCTTGATAGGGATACTGTTCGTCTTGATAAGAATCGATCGATATAGTTTTCTGTCAAGTAGAGTGTTTCAGGTAATAAACTGAATCGAGAATGTACTTGCACTACCCAATCAATTAATACTGCTCTCATTTCCCATTTTAATTCATCTTGTTTGTCCATATAGTTGGGGTCTGGTTGTAATCTCTCTTCCAATTCATGCATGTAGTTGAAGATCTCTGGAGCGTATTCTGCGACCATGGTATGATCGTATGTGTCTTCATCAGTTTCATCCAAGGTAGAACGGGAATATTTTCGAATAACGTGATTGATTTCTTTTATGCATGTGGAATTCCAAAGTGGACGCATGGGGATATGAGTGTTGAATGGAGATGTTACAGGACGAGACGCATCTTCTTCTTCTTCGTCGTCGTCGTCGTCTCCTTCTTGTTCCTGGTGGGTTTCAAAGTCTCTTTCACGTTGAATAGTTGTCAAATCTACATCTTCGATGATATCAGAAAGATCGTCATCAAGCTGGTTTTGCGTTGACAAATGCTCTTCTTCCACTTCTTCAAAACAATCTTCTAATTTTTCAAAATGTTGTTCATTTATATCTACATCTGGGATATTTTCTTTGTTATCCTGTTCTATGACATGATCAAAAAGACTATTCTGTTCGGCATTAGTTTCCGTATCTTCCAACAATGATTTCTCCAATCGTGGTCGTTTAAATTGATGGAGATCAACCAAAGGTGTTTCTGTCTGTGCCTGTTGCTGTTGCTGTTGCTGTTGTTGTTGTTGTTGTTGCTGCTGTTGTTGCTGTTGTTTGTAGATTTGTATCTTACTTTGAGAATGAGAATGGACATGTTTTGACTTATAAACATAAGTCTGATTTTCTTGAGAAGTAAGATCACTCAATACTCCTCTATGAGGGTTCGATGTGGCAGTGTTTTCCACAGGCACATTACTTGGAAGTGACGGGGTAAGTGACTTGTGTTTTATTTTATGACTAGCGAGTTTATTCTCATCGGCATATGATGCAGGTTTAAACGTCCTCATGCTTATATTAAGTGTATTATATTGATAAAGGACAAGGGGGAAAGTATAGTTGCTGGTAGGGGATGTTTATTAAGTAACAAAGGAATTGACAACGACGCGTTATGGCTTCTCTATATTATTGGCGAATGTGCAATTGTGGTTGTGGTTGGTGGATTTGGTTTCTTTGTGGTTGTGGTTGTTGTTTTTGTTTTTCTTTTTTGTTTTTTTTTTTTGGTTCCTATGAGTGTTTTCTTGTTGGCTGTTTGTAAAAGCAAGCAAAAACAACGGCACAATCAACGACAAATGAAAATTGAATCTATTGATGCCCTTGGGAAGAAGGGATAGTAAATGGAATCAACAAGGGTGAATGTAAAGCGAATGAAATTGAAGCAAATGAGTGTTTACTTCAGTGTGATTTTTTTTTTGTTGATGAACGAATGAATTATTAGTTGGTATGGGGCTGAAACGTGTTAGTTATAAAACCAAACTCAGACTATGAAGTAGCGAATGTAATTATCTTGTTTAACAAGATTAGTTGGGAATGATAGGTAATCCGAGGATAGTTTACTTTGATAAACTGTGGGTTACTGTTAGTATTAGGACCTTGAGTGTGAAGTCTGGGTGTGAATTAGTGGTCAAACAAAAAGGAAGGGGTATTGGTCGGGCGGGGTGACTGATAATACAATTAGATGATATGGACTCTTGTAGGTTGTTGATAACTTGAAGAAAGAAAGAAAGAAAGAGAGAGAGAAGTAAAGTAAACTAGAAACAAATCACAATGTATAAAAAAATGAAACACCCAAGGAGTGTTGTAACAACAAGAACAACAAGAGAAGAAGCAAAAATCTCAAAACCAAAACAAATCACAAAAACACCAAAATTTCTCTCATTTTGTTTCTTGCGGGTTTACTATAGCGGACAACAATAACCAATGAAGCACGTAAAATTTCTGCCAGCCACAGTCGAGGTTGTATTCCAGTACAGGCACATGGCTTTACCACTGTTATATAGGCGAGTATACTATAGACATACATGTAGAGTTCACTGTTGTGGTGGTTGCTAGGCATATTCTGGATGCAAGGCATATTCTGGATGCAGTGTGACCTTTTCCACCCAAACAAAACAAAACAAAAAACAAAAATTGAAAAAAACAAAAATTGAAAAAAAACGCGGGTGTGTGAAATTTTGTTAAGAGAAATTACTATTGAGTTACTTGGTGTTAGTACACAATACATAACACTCTTAACCCTACTATTTATCAACATTATTGTCTACTTTTTGGATTTCAAGAATAGTCTAGATACTCGGGTTTAGAAGAGTCTTCCTTATAACTGGAGCTCGACCCGCGTTTTGAAGACCTCTTGTTTACCCTTAATGTGCAGTTGCAACCATAATCTAACGAAAAGCGCGACCAACTAGCAATTCTTGCATTTCCCTTTTAGGTGATGGATTGCAGCAGTTTCAGCATGCATACAAAAGAGGAAAATCAAGTGTGGTGCAGGAAACTTGTATCTCTCAACTTACACTAATCTTTAGGATACAGGTTTGGCAGCAAAAAATCTCTGTAGTAAATGGAAAAAATGACAAGATTTCCTTGATGAAATGCTTCTCTTTTCGGAATGGCATCTTGATAGTGCTGATGTTTCTTTGTTCATCGCTGATAAACGACGAAACCGGCTTTCCATTATCCATTCTCTTATTTTATGACATCTTTCTAACTTATAGCTCAATATGGGGATCTTCTTGGGACAAGAACTGAGAGAGATATCCAAAAAAAAAAAAAAAAGAGAATCAAATATCATCGACATCGAAGAACATATATCCGACACAACCCCCCTGTAATATAATCCGCTTAGTGAAGACATGCAAAATGCATCCGTGTCATATATCCCATTGTGTGTATCATTCCGAATCCAGGGAGGACATTATTTTTCTTATCAATGGATAGGGATAGAAAAAAAAATATTGCGATATCCGTATTGTTACCTCTAAGTTAACCAAGATTGGCATAGCAACGCACAATGCCAACGAGGAAAACTGGACGATGGAATATTCAGCACATATGTAATCGTTGGATTATGTGGAGAATGGATTCTTTAGTTAACAAGAGCTAAATATTTAAAACAAAACGTCAATTCTAAATCCGGAATAATCCCACACAAAACTGACGTTCCACGCCAAGCAAGGTTTCGACAAGTGGGCAGGTTTTCCAAACCTTCTAGTGTTACTCTTTGTACCATGGGTCTCTCCCTATAAATTCGTCAATATTGCCGTGATAATGACAGCAACAACATCCATAACCTGGATATATCCCTCCTCCATAAACGAAAAAAAAAACATCAAACATAAACTAATCTCCTAACCCCCTAGTTAAAAGAAGGCTGGCACAATTGGAGGAAAGCGGCTCATATCCCAAAATATTACTCTAGCCAGACTGACAAAAATAAGATGATGTTGCGTCTAGCCCCTAGATATATATTTCTATTTTATACGAATTGGGAAGTCGTCGTTCGGTACGAGATTGTGTGTGGAGTTTCTGTTCCGCCCACATTACCGCCTCGTCCCTCTTCCCCCCCCTCCCCCCTTCCCCTCGCTTGTCAAAAAGTGCCTCTCAAGAAAATCTACCCCCTAAGAAAAAACCCCAAACCATTTTTTCTGCGCTATCTCTCTCTATCAAGAATAGAAGAAAATTCAGAGAGAAGCATCTCATGTTACATCGAGAGATGCTGGATGAATCCTAGTTAGATATCGTTGTGAACGTTTGCCGGTGATATGAGCCCATGGTGTACCCTTTACTTAGAGACAACGGTTAGACCGTCAGTGGTAACTCCGGTGGGGGGGGGGGGGGAGGGCACATATTCAAAAAAAAATGCAAGTCGGGATATCATATACGAGCGAAAAGAACGAGATGTAAAACCATGCAAAAGGGGTCATGTTTGTAAGTTCTACTTATTAAATTATAATATCTTTATTAGTGAATTACATAAATTATACAGATATACAAACGAAATTCTCTTTTTGGATCTACCAAAAAGAGATACTAGTAACATAATGAAGTAACCGTTGAAGAATTGAAATGCTGGTGGTAGAGTTGTAAGTGGAGGTATCAAGAAGAACCAGTGTCATCACACCGATTCCCAATCTATTAAAATTTTATTAAAATCAGTGGTACTTATAGTCTCATTATGTTCAAAATGTATAAAGTTGGGTTGTTGAGGAGCTAGGGGGCAATTCCGTTCCCAATCTATGATTCTCTCTTTTGGAGTCTGGAAACAATCAAGATGGACGTATGTCGATGACAATGGAGTATGAGGCTCTTCAATGTATTGTTCCAATGATGGTGGTGGTGTATGTACTATGAACTCTTCGTATGATCGCTGTGGAAGCAATATACTATCATGGCCTTCTTCTTGCATTATGTCTTGTACAAGTTCTGATAATTCGGTCTTGAGTATACAATCATCCATCATTGAAAGTTTGAATTGCATGAGCGATAACTTTTCCAGGATGGAGGAGGACGATGTTCTTGCTTTTTTCCTTATTGGATAAGGTGTGGTTGGTGTTTCGAGCAAGGCTGTATTTGTGATGTTGTCGTTGCAGCAGTATTGTTTTTCCGAGAATGTGGGGGTTGGTGGTAGTATTTGGTCTTGGTGTTGTTGTTGTTGTTGTGATGGTGATGCTACCCTTGGCGCATTGTAAGAGAATGGTGATTGCAATTGTTGTAACATGGTTTATATCATTAGATAATGATCGTAACTAATTGAATTAATTCTGAAATTGGAAAAGTGATGGTATATTTATATCTGGAACATGGCGTGGGGGGTGTTACTTGTTATTTTGAGGGAAATTAAAAGTGTAATCTAAAAATAAATTATTTTTAAAGTGAATGTGGTAATTATTTTTATTTTTTAGTTTTGTGAAATTTGGAAATAGTGAAAAAAAAATAATCAAATAAATTATTTTCTACAGAGAATTGTGTTTTCCTTCTTTTTTTCTGATTATCTTTTTTCATGTTTAATCTTTGCACTCTCTAAAATTATTTTTAGAAAATTTCAATGACTGTCGGAAAAGCGAGAAAACTAATTTACAATTCGTGCAAGAATAAACGAATGTGGAACACTAACTATGTAATAGCCCCTAAATTCAGTCAATATGGCCACTTGCAAAGAATTAGAGTGGTTTTATCATCAATGTAGACCTATAAGACCACATGTCCCTAGTATTAAAAAAATAATAATTGCTATTGGCCTCTGGCTCTTAACCCATTGATTAATTTGGCAGCATTTTTTTGGTATGTTTACATGTGGATAAATGGAAAATTAAATGAAAAATAAAAAGTTCTTTTTCTCATGTTAAAGCTTGGGAGTGAGTTCCCAACATGATTTACTTGAACCCAATTTTTGATTCTTATTCTTCCCTGGACATCTCTAACGAATTTGTCGAACCCCAGAATCAGATAGCATAGAAACTGCCTCTTTAAACGATATATATGAAACCGAAGAGAAGTGAAGAATAAAAAGAGATAACTATTAATCAATCAATCAATTAATTAAAATTGGCCAAAAAAAAAAAAGCTGCAAAAACAAAACAAAACAAAACAAAGATAGCCACACCTTTGCAAAACAAGCCGATCATCGATCAGCTATCTATCTATCTATCTATCTGTATTGTTTTTGCGTAATTACCTGGGTAACGGTTGTCAGGACCGTTTAACCACCCGAACTAAAACACCATATGTGGCCACAAAAACATTGTCCCTTGACAATAATTAGGGGTGATTAGTTTGGCCCCCTTACTCTGTTAATACCTCTATTTTCACACACACCGCCCGTTGGGCGGACAACTTTGACAGTTGCAATTTCTTGATCAGGAAGTTATTCCTTCGAATTTAGTAATTTTGTTTGTTTCTTTCCTACGAAGTGATGAAGGCTTCGTTTTTAGGATTTTTATTTTCTTTGTTATCTATCCAATCTGTGTAATCTATCAACCCCTAATGCACCATTCTATTTTTTTGTAGTGAAGCGGTATAGAAGTGGGGCTATTATTGGGGGGAATCTACAAGTATATTGTTACGGAATCCCATGTGTAATATGATTATGCTAACTTAGTGACACATCCCATGTGTGTGAAGGCGATAGAGAAGGTTAATGGAACAATGTATCTTGTTCCTTGGTATCTTTCCAAGTGTACACAAAAGGGGAAGGGTATCAAGGCGTTGGAGGTGGTGGGGGGTGGGGGGGGATGGTGGTAGTGGTGATAGTGCTTTGCGGGTTAGTGATCAAAGGTAAGATTGCGGCAATAGCATTTGATTATTTCAACAGGTGACGAAATATAAACCGAAAGTCAAGGAATATCAATGTCTGCCAAGGTTTTGATACCAATCGGAAACCTAATTTTCCAGCCAGATTTTATTTTTTTTACAACAACAACAACAGCTAATCGAATGTGAATATATTGAGAAAATCTTGGTATTTCTTGTTCATGACATGATGTGAATGTTGATCATCAGATGATTCCAAGATTTAATTATTGAAATAGTTATGGATTTCTCGCCACTTTTTCCGATATATTGCCACACTAATAAAAGTGAGCTACAGCTATATTGAGCTGGGTTATTGTTTAATTTAGAAAGTTTCGTTTTTATCTACTAGATAATTCAGGTATAGCTCCATAGAATCGTAAAAATCATGTTTCCATTGTAACATACAAAATACAAGGCTCACATTTCCGTTTGCCCTGCATAAAGAACTACCAATTGCTGGTACCAAAAAAAAAAAAACCTAAACCTTAGACGCGTCTAATAATTAAACCCAATTAGGAAATACTTTCCTAAACTATTATTCTATTTTTTTTATATTGTAACATCATACAATGGAGAGAGAGATATTGTATATCCCTCGATTTGTGGAGAAGAACAAATCAAGTAGGTCACACATGGTTTGTTTCTCAGAATCAAATGTCTTGAACAATAGTGGAGAGTGAGATTTAAGAATTGGGCTGGATTTCTATTGTGTGGATGAATATTTGACTTGTTTGGGTTTATTCCCTTGCGTTCTGCGGATTGCCACTACGGTATGGCGGACTCTGGGCTTTGCCATCATATATATGCATGTAGGCGATAACAAGCCCCCAGCCTTTAGTATAGTTCCTGGGATAAATATTCGGTCAATCTCAAACTGTTTCATTGGGAGTAGATCTCACTTGGACAGGTCAGGTCATTCCAAGAGTATATTAATATTAAACTCTTGTCGTATGATATTATTTAATGTCACCTCTTCATGTCACCTCTTCATGTCACAAATCCAAAAAAACTAATAAGCACCCTTGCGTTTTGAATTATTTTCTATTAATTGTTAAGTAAATGGTTATGATTATTTCTAGGCACTTTCAAAAAAAATAAATTTCGTAAATGAACTGGAAAGATTGAAAAAAAAAAAAGGTCTCTACTTTGAAGCAATGAAATTTGAATTGGAAAAGTATAAAAGTCGATACCCAAATGACATCCACCTCAATAATCATCAATATAGAGCATCAATTGATAGTGTTGGTGACCTCATGATGGCATAAAAAAAGGTCTTTCTCCCCAGTGAAAACTCCAATTATAAGTCGGCTTTTGTGGGGAAATAGTATATATAAGACAATAGGAGGCTAGCCTTGCTCAACAAAAATAATACTTTTTGAATTCCTCCGAAATACTCCCAACCCAATGATTTTAAATCACTCATCATTGCTTGGTGGTATGGGGGGTGGGGGCGGCTAGCTCATTTAATCGATTAATTCCCAATTGGGAGAAATTCTCTATAATGACTCAAATGTAAGTAGTCCCCCATCAAGTTCTCCTACAAGGTTCTCGTTGTCTAGATTTGTCGAAATGACCGTCGTGGAGAATACAAAGAACCTTTCTAGGAGATGAAATACTTCAGGTCCGACCTGAAAAGAGGAAATGTTACTCTGTAAGTAGAGACACCTTCTTGATATATTTTCAAATAGTTCCTCCACCACTACCCCCTAATTATGGAAGATAAATTTCTCGTAAAACCAATCCTAACTGGGCTCCCCCCCCTATAAATTGTTTCGAGAAAAAAAAAATAACAATTATTTTTTTGCATATTAATTTGAATCTGGAAACAATCGCAAGCATCTGGGAGCAATAGTATCATGCATATAAAAAAAAGTGAGGCGAGACCGAGTTCTTGTCATGCATAATGCAGAGTATGGCGAGGAACTGGGGGGGTGGGCATATCTAGTGAAATGGATCTTTTTTTGCGAATTGAACAGGTTGTCCTTATACTTATTTCGGGGTTTCCTTTTATGCTGTTGACTCAAACAAAAAAAAACGCAAAGAGGTCCTATCCCTCTCAGACAGTTGTCTCTAGTAACAAATATCACACAATTATATCATTTAAGTTGAAGGAGAATATATAAGCCCACATAAAATCGCGTAAGTATAAAGGTGCTATGGGTGCAAAAAAAAAATTCAAATATCGCAACATCATTAAAAAGGTTGGCAGAATAACAGAAAGTTATGGTAAGTTCCCAACAGTTGAGTAAAGAAACACCGAAAACTTACCCACATATTACAGATACCATATTTATGGATTCGGTGTAGGGTGTGGTTTCTTTTGTCTAATTATTCCCAATAAAGAAATAAATGATGATGACGATGAAAATTTTTGATGATGATGGTAAAATATTCTTTCTTTCAGGCGTCCAAGAGAAAAGTATTTTTTTTTTCTTTCAGCGAAAAGTGAAGGTGAGAGAGGAATAATTTACATTTGCTTGCGATAAAGCAACGTGGAACTCGGGACGGTCATTCAAGATGGATAAGCCGTTAATGGAAGTGATATCAACCACTCAGACCATTAATGATCAATGCATACTAAAGGGACAATTAGTAGATACTCATACTAGATGTATACATTACCATTCATCAATAGATATAATAGCCATAAAATTTAAATGTTGTAAACAGTATTTTCCATGTTTTAAATGTCACGAAGAGATAGTTGGTGATGATCATGATATTATTAAATATAATGTAAGTGGCGAGGAGAAGGTCATACTTTGTGGCGAATGTTATCATGAATTAACTTTCAATGAATACAAAATACTTCGGTGTATTTATTGTGATGGTCAATTCAATCCTGGATGTTCGTTACACTATCATTTATACTTCAATATAGAAGGCAAGTGAGTGAGATTACTAATATGTGAATGTTGCCCTTCCGGAAATAAAGCGATTTAATATACGGTGTATATAGTAAAAGAAAAAGAAAAAGAAAAAGAAAGAGAGAAGTAAATAGAGTAAATTTGGTGCTTCATATGGCATCAGCCGAAATAATTCAGTAAATATTTAGCATTGCCTCGTTTTTGAAGATTTCTTTCCTTGGCGGTAACTAATTAATTACCAGCTAATCTCCGTGGAGGTGGTGGAAGTGGAAGTGGTGGTGGTGGTGGTGGTGGTGGTGGTGATCATTGTCTCGACATAATTTCTTTTGTTTTCCTGAGAGGAACTCGTGGTATAAGTGCCGGCGGTAGAAACAGTATTAGTAGTTACTTAGTAATTGGTTACTTTGTAGTAAAAGAGAAAATATATAAATCTCCACAATAAGAATCCAATTTTTAGATAAAGAAGAAGAAGAAGAAAAAAAAAATTCAGGGGGAGTTCTCATTCATTCACATCCTAACATACCTATTCCAATACCTATTCCAATACCATACACCCATCTAAAATATGACAGACGCATTGATTTCTCCATCCAGATCTTCATCTATCACTGTTAGTGATCTAGTTGACGTGCCTAAAACATGTATCATTATTACCAATCTACAAAAGAATGACTTTATAATTGATGGAAATAAACCACAATTATTAAACACCAAAAGATTATCATTAGCCGATCAATTGAAGCTAAGTATATTAAACTATAGTAATGATTTTGTGGAACATATCCTGAACTGGACAAATTTACCATTCTTAGCTAGAATTATAATCATTCTTAATGATGAATCGCTGGCTGAAGTTGCTTATAAGTATTTAACTACTGAATCTGAATTATTAAGTTTATTTCCATATATCAAAGTAACATTACAAGAAAACTTGATACATAAATCGAAATCGGCAGATAATTTAACTAACTTGGGTGTAACCAAAAGTTTAGAAAATTTTAAGAATTTCCATAATGATCCAAACAATGCATATAATGATTACGTTGAACCCGAACCTAAACAATTCAATGTCATGAGTGATTTAGCAAAATTAGGGATTGATTTATCTCAATATAATGATGATGAACAATTGGAAGAATTGAAGGTTCAACAAGAAGAAGAACAAATAAGAGCAAGGTCGTTATCTCCTGAAAGACCATTTCTTGATCGAAGAAGATCTTCTACCAAGACCTTATTTAAGCCTTCATTAAAACTTACTACCAATACTGATACGGCAACGTTGAGAAAACCTGAAGCTACGGATTTTCCAACATCTCCTTCTATTACTTTAGATGAGACTTTTTAATTTTATTTTTCTATAGCTACCTATGTTTTTAATACAACTGTTGTCTCTGGCTAGTGTGTGTTGTCGCTTGTGGAATAATTAATTATTCCTGGTTGTAATTAGTGAAATTTGTTCGGAACTCCAAACCACCACCACCACCACCACCACCACCAACACCAACAGAAAAAAAAAATTATCCATACAACGTTTCTCTCCCAATCTCTTCTTCTTCTTCCTCTTCTTTCAACTCAACTCTCCCCAACATGAAATTCATCAATTTGGTATCGTGGTCATTATTGGCTCTCAGTGGTACTGCATCAGCCAACAAGAAAGACTACCAACACCACCACCATCACTCCGGTGATGTATCGGTCTATCAATTGAACAAATCTCATCAACAATCCCAACATATCTCAACCATATCTGGTCATGAAGCATTGGCTTATTTTAGCGATAAGTTAGGGGTTGACAACAAGTTCAAACTAGGCTCTTCTTCAGATTCGAAATTCATTGAATTTCTTAATGGACAACATGAGGATGATAATAATGATTTACCTAATTTATTCATTTATTTGAGAGGTGTTGAACAAGAGGTTGGGGAGCCTTCATTTATGATTAAACAAAACAAACATATTCATCATTTGTTATTTAAGAAATTACCAAAGATGATTAGTAAATCTGGTGATAGTAAATTAATCCAATTAACTCCTGAGATCAGATTAGTCACCAAAGAGAATCATGAAAGTTTGGCTGATCATTTCAACTACTTCAATGAGAAATTAATGAATATTTGGAAATCATATACTGGAAAGGACAATCAACAAGTTTTGGGATACAAGTTATCTAATGATAGATTATTCATTAATGAATTATCCCAATTGATTCATTTAGGTAGATCGAGATTATCCAATGCTGATTCATTGTTTGTTGAATTATCTTCATTATTGTCTATCCAACACAAGATTGGAAATGGGTCGGAAACTTATAAATATTCTCAACAGGTCTTATTCGAAGAATTGGACAAATTATCAGCCAACTTCAATATTATCGTCATCTCAAATCCATCCCATATAAATATTAAACAAGTCCAAAAAAGAGATTTTGAACTCTCTTCATTAGCAAAACGTTCAAATACGTTCTCAAAGGGATTTGAATCTGAAAAAGCCTGCGAATCGGCCACCAACAACTGTAACTCCCACGGGAAATGCCTTGAATCAGCTAGTGTCTGGGCTTGCGCTTGCCAACCTTCGTTCAACAAGACCACATCGAAAACTACGAAATGGGTGGGATACAATTGTGCCAAAAAGGATATTTCAGTAGAGGCCAACCTCTTCCTTTGGACCACTTTAGCATTAGTTGGCTTGTTTGTGGGTGGAGTGAAGTTGTTGTATAGTGTTGGTGATGAAGCATTACCAGGTGTATTGGATGCTGCTACTCTCCCAAAAAAGAATATTTAGTTGAGTTTTATATACATTTAGTTTTGTGTTTTTTGATAAAGATATCTTAGTTATAAAATAAGCGCCATTTGTAATCTTGATGCTGGGACCTATTGATGAAGTTCCCTTGTATGGTAATAGCATGAGCAACATAATTAGACTCACGTGATATTATTTCCTAATTCGTTTTCGTCATGCCAAGTCGTTAGTAAGTGGTGTGGTCAAAAAAAAAAAAAACAAGAAGAAGACTCGGGATATCTACAACATAAGTTTCAAGATTAAGGGAACGTCTATTTTTTTTTTCAATCCTATCTATACAATAATGAAGGCTGTCAGAAGACCGATAGTGACTACTTTTGTGCTATTTATAGTCATAAGTATCATATACTTTGTAACTTCCCCACCTAATGAAAAGTCACTTGGGAAAAATACTCCGATTAATTTATCTAAATATGATCAACTATTCCAACCAAATAAAATTGATGAAGTGTTGAAAAAAGCCGAAGTTGAATCTGACCAAGATGATCAACCAGATGTTGAAGATAATGAACCAGAACAGGTTGAAGGCGATGATGAATATACTAAGATCCCATTCATGCCAAAAATGGCAAATGCCACCTTACGTGCCGAATTGGGGCGAGCTTCGTGGAAATTATTCCACACTATCCTAGCACGATATCCCGATAATCCTAGCCCCAAGGAACGAGAAACATTGAGTACTTATTTATATTTATTTGCCCAAACATACCCTTGTGGGGATTGTGCTCGACATTTCATAAAATTACTAGATAAATACCCTCCTCAGACCAAGTCGAGAAAAACGGCGGCGCTTTGGGGGTGTGATGTTCATAATAAAGTGAATAAGGTGTTGAAGAAGCCGGATTACGATTGCACGAAAATCTTGGTGGATTATGACTGTGGGTGTGGGGAAGATGAGACCAAGAGTGATTTTACTTTGGGAAATCAGAGTATGGAGCATTTGCGAAAGATTTCTATTGATGAAAAGGAAGAGGAACCACAATTAGGCGGTTAGATGTTTTTTTGTAATTTATATATAAACTAATTAATATACCGACAGAAATGACACTTTTCTAAACAATAACACAGCATGAAGTAAATTTTTGCTTTTGATGTTGATGCATTTTCTTCAAGTTCTTATATTGCGAGAACTTGTTTTGATCAGGAGGTAATCTCCAGTTATATGGAATTAAATAATCTGGGGTTTCTTCAACAAAACTTATAATTCTATTAACACTGGTTAGTAAAGATGTTTGTATTAGTAATGAAGTATTAGTGTGGGGGGAAGGGGGGGAAGTGTACTTACAATCTACAAGCTGTTGATGCTGGAATTCTTTCTCGTTGTAGTGTTTCCTTAAGCCGATGATTTAGTTCTTCAATTCGTTTTAACTTGATTGCAAGAATTTGTTGGTGAATCTCTTCCAGCATTCCGGTGGTATTTTTTTTTAATATATCACTTGATTTCGATGGCAATTTATATGACTTCTACTATTGAAGTTCAAGAGTTTATCATCGTGTAAGAAAATACATCAATATTAAATTATTTTTTAATTTGTTCTTTCCATAGGTAACCCCCCGCCCCACACCCACACCACCACTTTTTTTGAGTTTTTGATTATGAGCCCTCGCCCCCCCCCTTCTCCCAACTATGATGTTTTCAGCATTTACACATGACGAAAGTTGACGCCACCTGACTTTGAGTTTATTGATTTCATTGGACATGATAATTTAACCTTGGTTTGGACTCTTTGTGTGTTGGTTAAAAGCTCCTATCTAGGTTTTCACAGATTATCAAACTAGAAACACGGTATACCAATTATTTCTCTTTTAAGATTGAGCAAAAAGTGAATACTAATTGTCCTCCCGTGATAACCACTCGTGCATCTCACATAATGGGCAATTCACTGTGGTAGCTAATAAAATTGATAGGAAATGGGTGGCCGGGATTGCCTAAGCTGGGAAAACGGCAAGGTAATAATCAAATTTCAATGCACTTGATTTGTAAACATTCAGTTATCGCTTATTGGAACGTTCTGGAATCACTGACTCGATGTAATGGACTGCTTTTAGTAGTGTAAAGGTGCTAGTCTCACAGTAAATTTGAGGCTTAATGGTGAAGGAAATATTTTGTGCTGGAGCTTTAGTTGCAAGAAAAAGTTCAACAACAAAAAATGAGAAGAACCTGATGGGACACTGTGGTGGAAGAGTGGCATTTTTGTCTGTCTGGTCATCATCCCGCCCCTTCCCACCACTTTTCAGATACAAGTGGATATCTGAGAACGACTTATCGGAAGGCGATTACTAATGTATAACCCTGTGATTAGATCAAACGAATTGGAGTATACTCACAAACAATAGACAAAAGCCCACCGTGGCTTTTTAATATAAGCCAATTTTATATTTTCCCAAGCAATGGATAATAGAAGGGGGTTCAAATCAAACTATAAAAGTGGCGTTATTACACATATACATGCTCATAATTACTAATTTGTTGGAAAAAGAGTAATATGCCAAGCCTTTCGATTCTTCTATTGTGAAAAAATAAAAAACAATCAAGATTTTCTTTTTTTTGCAGCCACATTTGGACTTCTTATTAACTAGCCACAACAATGACGACCTATAACCGGCATCCAGGAAACATTGGAAAATTGTAGGGGATGAAATAATATCAACCTCAATTATGGCAATAATGATAGAGCTTTGTCCAATATAATCATCAAATTATGCAATTGTAATTGAAATACTCTTCACAGTTTCTAAATAAGCGTACATGGTATCCACAACTACAATATCATTTTGCTATAAGTATGAGCAACGAGAACCTGACTTGCTCGGAATTTATCTATCTTGTTCAAGTGAAACATTCAATTAACACACCAAATGTCTGCTCCTGGTCGTATTTCCATAGAACACAAAGTATATAATAATACAAATGATACCAGCTTCAATTTGGCAACGAAAAAAGAAGAAGATGTCAACATCACCTCCCTTGATTCAAATTCATCCTTTGAAAGTGATCAAGTCCTGAAGAACCCTTTCTTGGATCCTAAGGTTGAAGAGTACTATCGTGAGTTATATGAATCCACCAACTATGAATCATATAAGGCATTCGATCCCCAATTTGAATGGACCAAAGAAGAAGAAAAGAAAGTTGTTAGGAAACTTAATATTAGAGTTGCATTGACTGCCTGTGTCTTGTTTCTTAGTTTACAAATTGATAGAGGTAACTTGGGTCAAGCAGTTACTGATAATATGTTAGATGATCTAGGGTTGGACACTAACCACTACAACACCGGTAATACTATTTTTCGAGTATGTTTTTTATTAGCAGAGATTCCATCCCAGTTGATTTCCAAAGCGCTTGGTCCGGATATTTTCATTCCCATTCAGATATGCTTATGGAGTGTGGTTGCTATGTCTCAAGCTGCATTGAAGGGTAAGGCTTCCTTCTATGCTACTCGTGCTTTGATTGGTATGTTGGAAGGTGGGTTCATTGCTGATTTAGTGTTATGGTTGAGTTATTTTTTTACCAGAAAGGAATTACCAGTTAGATTATCCTGGTTCTGGACCACCTTGTCCTTAGTTGGTATCAGTACCTCATTGCTTGCATTCGGTCTTCTTAGAATGAGAGGGGTTGCTGGAATGGAAGGTTGGAGATGGTTGTTCCTTATTGAAGGTATAGTTACATTGTTGATTGGATTCGCATCATTTTATTTGATGGTTCCATCTGCGGTCCAAACCAAAAACTGGATGCACCCCAAGGGATGGTTTACCGAAAGAGAAGAAAAGATTGTAGTTAATAGAATCTTAAGGGATGATCCCCAAAAAGGGTCCATGAACAATCGTCAAGGTATTAGCCCCAGATTGTTGTTAAAAAGTTTAGCTGACTATCACGTATGGCCAATTTATGCAATTGGATTGATTGCCTTTATTGGGCAAAACACCTTCGGGTCATATTTCGGTCTTTTAAACAGACACATGGGATTTTCTGTATTCGATACAAACTTATTAAGTATCCCTCAAGATGTCCTTCATATCATTTATTTATTGTTGATTACCTGGTTTTCTGAACGAGTTAATGAAAGATCATTAGTTTGTCTTATTGCTCCCATTTACTCAATCCCTTTGATTGCGATTATCAGATGGTGGCCAGGGTCAGGAGTTGAAAAATGGCCCTCATATGTGTTGAACTTATTATTCTTAGCCCAACCTTATATCCATGCAATTTGTGTTTCTTGGGTGTCAAGAAACTCCAACTCGGTCAGAAATAGGTCAATCAACTCAGCAATGTATAATATGTTTGTCCAATTGGGTAGTATTTGTGCTCAAAATATTTATAGGAAGGATGACTTGCCATTGTATCACCGTGGTAATATGCAAATATTTTTTATTACTATTGCATTGGTTCCGGTTTTGTTGTTAACTAAATATTACTATGTTTTCCAGAACAAAAGGAGAGATGGTATTTGGAATGTAATGAGTGAAGATGAAAAAGATTATTATAGAAAAAATACCACCGATGATGGTTCAAAAAGGTTGGATTTTAGATTTGATCATTGATAGTGTGTGTGTGTGTGTTTGTTAGTGTATTAGTGAGATATAGTTCATATAAAGTAATAAATTATTTCAGAACCATTATTGGAATCTTGGGTGTAGTGTAATTGTGTTGCCCTTAACCGTGTTTGATTGACTTCTAACAAACTTGTACAAAGCAGCTATGTTTTACAGTTATACAATGGGGGGAGGGGGTGGGGGTACTTCACCCCCACTTGTCCATCAACAGAGTTGGTTTAGTATTCCTTTGTCAAAAAATGACTAGAATCAATTAGTCTCAAATGTGGTTATTTGTCTAATGGTATTCATGAATCGTAGAGTGGTTACTACAATTGATCCCATATTTCCTCTCGTTCTAAACATAACAATATAAATATATTGGTGAGTTGTGATTGGTTTCCAGTTTAACAACAACATTATCAAGCATTGACTGCTTTTAGTATGCACAAAGGAGTAACTTTGAGATCGGCATTTCTTTTCTCCCTCGGGGCTACAGAGAAAACTCCAGTTAGATTCCAAACAATAAGATAGCCCATTCCCTTATTATTGTGGTGGGGGGGGGGTATTCATTATTCTTGTAGTCAGCGCTTTCTTGGTCGTGTACTCTTACCGTAATGTCCATATTTCATTGTTGTGACGTTCGTGGTCCCACCAAACAATGTTCGATGATGTTTTTTTTTTGCAGCCACATTTGAACCCACCCCCTTCGATCTAGCCACAATAACGTCAACACAAAAAAAAACATGACTCCACGAACAATTGTAACTAGGGAGAATTGAGAGATAAGCAAGGGATGAAACTTGGCTATCGCGGCAACTGGGCTTATGACAATGGTGGGGGGGGAGGAATAATCTAACCTTAAAATGATGTACTTGTATTAGTAATACAATTTACACGTACCCGGTTTTTCGTGCTGAAAGTTGCTCACAGTTACCATATCCACAGTAAAGATCTCTCTTTCGTTATAAGTAAGGAAGGCCCTCTAGGATCGAAGGCAGATAGTACTGGCTTATCAATTGAGGAAAGCATTCAGTTAATATATAAAAATGGACCAGGATAGAATTTCTATAAACAGTACAGGGTCTAATTCTAGTGATAGCAAGATCAACCCCACAAAGAAGACATATGATGGCATCCAAATCACTCCCATTGATTCAAATTCATCCCTGGAAACTGATCTACTCTTGAAGAATAAAGCCCTTGAAAGTGATCAAGTCCTGAAGAACCCATTCTTGGACCCTAAGGTTGAAGAGTATTATCGTGAGCTATATGAATCGACCGACTATGAATGTTATAAGGCATTTGACCCTCGTTTTGAATGGACCAAAGAAGAAGAAAACAATATTGTCAAAAAACTAAATATTCGAGTTGCATTGACTGCCTGTGTCTTATTTGTCGGTTTACAAATTGATAGAGGAAACTTGGGTCAAGCAATTACTGACAATATGTTAGATGATTTAGGGTTGGACACTAATCACTACAACACTGGAAATACCATTTTTCGAGTATGTTTTTTATTAGCAGAGATTCCATCCCAATTAATTTCCAAAGCGCTTGGTCCCGATATTTTCATTCCCATTCAGATATGTTTATGGAGTGTGGTTGCTATGTCTCAAGCTGCATTGAAGGGTAAGGCATCATTCTATGCTACTCGTGCTTTGATTGGTATGTTGGAGGGTGGGTTCATTGCTGATTTAGTGTTATGGTTGAGTTATTTTTTTACCAGAAAGGAATTACCAGTTAGATTATCATGGTTCTGGGCCACATCATCTTTGGTGGGGGTTATTACCTCATTGCTTGCATTTGGTCTTCTTAGAATGAGAGGGGTTGCTGGAATGGAAGGTTGGAGATGGTTGTTCCTTATTGAAGGTAATATGACATTGTTGATTGGTATTTCTTCCTTTTACTTGATGGTACCGTCTGCGGTCCAAACCAAAAACTGGATGCACCCCAAGGGATGGTTTACCGAAAGAGAAGAAAAGATTGTAGTTAATAGAATCTTAAGGGATGATCC
>JAJMHC010000091.1:0-26600 GCA_030582855.1 Hemisphaericaspora lyxosophila
GGGAGGGGGGGGCACAAAATCAGGTGGGATTCGGCAATATTTCGTTAGGCATCGCTCCAAATCAATGCATTGGTTCGCTAGATCTTGACTTTTATCAAGACTTTGTTCTATGGTTCTCTATAGTTTAACTGTTTACCATATTAACTTGTTTGCTCCTTGGCGAACTTCTTCAAATTGTTCACCACAATGAAAAAATTAAAGTTTTTTTTTTTTAAACACACAAAGTTAAAAGCGGCATCCGTTTGCTTTAAAGTTTGCATTACAACTCCAAAAAAATAAACGGCTTTTGACATAACTGGTGGACTAATTTGCAGTGTGATAATGGTTAATGACCAAATTGACCGTATCTGCAAACCTCTATGCCCAAGAATGTATATAAATTGTTTAGCATGCAACAGCTTCGCTTTCGTGACGGTGTTGACTAAGAGCTAGAGCGAATCTCGGACAACTAAAGTAGTGGTAAAGGGCAGGTTGAATAACAGTTTTTTGTTTGCCAAGCAGTGCAAACCGTTCTGCTCCATTAATGGTAATTACGTCATAGGAGAGTAGATAGGCTTCGTTGTGATCCTACTCACTGAATATATCCAAAGACCATATATATGATTTTTTTTTTTTCTTTAATCTAGTAGAAGACATTGCTGGGGATACCTTTTGCCTCTCCTGTGGTTGTTAGTATCTTATATTTTATTTGAATAATATCAATTATAATTGCTTGGTACGTTTTGGCCTACTCTGTTGCTAAGACTAGTAGGTGCTTGAGATGTTTGATTAACTTGCGGTTGGAACTTGGTTGATAGTGTTATTGGATGGGAAAGCCAACTTTTGATCACGTTTTACGGGATTCTTTCTCCATAACCGTATAGTTTTTTTTTCCGTCAAATGTCTGATAATAATATTATGTCAGACATAAATATGGAAATGTGATGACCTGGCTGTCTTGCGAATAAAAAAGTATCGTGAATGACTTCATCATCCCCTCAAAAAGAAACAGGGCAACAGCCCCAGAATAATTTATTGTCAGATCATGGCGTTGCTCCAAAGCAAGCCAGTGCAGCAGTTGTTTTTTTTTTTGCTGCTTCTCACGTAAAATATTTATGTTTTGCCACGTCACTAGAATAGATAGATTAACCTCTTGTATGATTAGTCTTACTCCAACTGTTGCTCTTCTTACTGCAATTGTGGGTAGGTAATATTTTGCTGGTCATCTCAATTCCATACTTTAGCTCACAGTTGAAATAATAATGCACAAATAAAAATAATAGCTGCGGCTAATGTGAAATTCTGATTTACTTTTTATGGGGTAAATCAGAAAAAAAAAAATAATGTTCTCGAGATGAGAGAAGAAAATAGCACACGCCTCTCCACACTAAATTCGCAATCTCTCTCTCTTTACAGAGTAATCAAATTAATTAATATTACTTTATATTATAGTTATAATAAACACATTCAAATATGTATCAGAGAAGAAAATAAAACTATACACTACCTTAAAAGAAACCTGTTCTTCTAATTTAAGTGCTTTCGGATTCATTGGCTTCAGCAACCTTGTTTTCAGTATAAGCAACTTCATTCTTGTGGTTGTCAGAGTCCAAGTCTTCCAAGCCCATCAAGTCTAATAATCCAACTTCCTTGAGGAAACGGTCATGGATTTCAGCTTCTCTCTTTGAAGTACCTGAAGTATCACCGAATAATTCATCAATTTCATCCAAAGTTCTACCCTTGGTTTCTGGACAGAAAAAGTAAACATAAGCAGAACCAAAGACACACATCAAACCCAAGAAGATGTAAGCACCATAAGTAGCCTTGGCAACGAAATCTGGAGTAGACATAGCAACGGCAAAGTTATTTAACCAATTGGCAGAAGCACCAATAGAAACACCCTTAGCTCTTAAACCCAATGGGAAAACTTCGGCAACAATAACCCAAGCACATGGACCCCAGGAGTAACCGAAAGCGGCAGCAAAGACCCAAATAAAGACAACAGCGGCCCAACCAGCACCAGAGTGGGCACTGAAATCACCACCAAAACTACCAAGAATACCGGCCACAATGAAATGACACATACCCATAATAAGAGCACCAGAGATTAAAATTGGCTTTCTACCGAATTGATCAACCCACAACACAGCTGGGATGGTAGCAAGGAACATAACAATACCAACAACACCAGAGGCTAACAAGGAAATAGTGTTACCAGATAAACCCAAAGTCTTGAAAATAAATGGAGCATAGTACAAAATAAAGTTAACACCGGTCCATTGTTGGAAAGTCATAATCAAACAAGCAACAGCAACTCTCTTAAAGGTAGAGTAATGGGTAACCAAAGACTTATATTGCAAGTAACCAATCTTGAATCTAGAAGAGGCAGATCCATCTTGCAAGTGTGGGTAAGCAGTAACTTCCAATTCCCTTTCGAATAACTTTTGAGCCTTCATTTCGAGGAATTCCATTTGAAGTAAATCGTTGTTTCTGTCTAAACCTCTTAAACTAACAAGAACATCTAAACACTTTTCTTCTTGACCTTCATTCATTAACCATCTAGGGGATTCTGGCATAAGGAAGATACAAGTACCCAAAATAATAGCTGGGACCATTTGGATACAGATTGGAACCAACCAAGCAGCCTTACTTTGACCTTCACCAGTACCACCAATATAGTTAGTACCATAGGTGATCCAATATGAAATCATAATACCAAAGGTAATAGCCAATTGTTGTAAAGCAACTAAAGAACCTCTAATTTCTGGTGGAGAAACTTCAGCGTTATACAATGGGACAATCATAGAAAGGATACCCACACCCACACCGACCACAAATCTACCACCAAGAATATAACCATAGTCACCACCACGAGTAGCAGCTTGAATAATAACACCAACAATAAACCAAACGACACCAAAGACAACAGACCATCTTCTACCAACTCTATCAGCAACGTAACCGTTAATCAAGACACCGAACCAGGCACCCAATTCCAAAATAGAGGTCAATAAACCTTGTAAAGTTGGATTATCTTGAATCTTACCAACACCGGCAGCAGCAGAAAAAGAAGTCATACCGGAAATTTGACCAAACATACCTTGGTTATAACCATAGACTAAACCACCAAGGGAGGCAAACACAGCGATAAAGAATGTCTTTTTGTTGTGCATTAAACCGGCGACACCAGCCTTACCGGCAACTTGTAAACGCTTTTGTGCAATAATTTCTTGCACATCATTTCCTTCACTTCCTCCATGCATTTTGTATGAATTTTAGTTGATATAAAATAGTGAATGGAGAGAATATCTTCATAAAAACCTGAATTTAAACATTCTCCAAAAGGAGATCTTCAACCATATTTATAGTTTTTTTTTTTAACAAACAAACAAACAAAAAAAAAGGACCTGTCTGTTTGCGTCATTCTCCCCACACGAAAGGAAAATTCCCTCAGGGTAATTAAACAGGTGTTCGGTATACCAAAAAGTTACTTGCTTCTGGGGATAAATAAAATTTTTATTATTAAACAATACTTGCGTAGAAAATAATTTAAATCTACCACTATTGAGAAAATAATCGAGATTAATGTCTGAGAAAATGTTTTTTTTTTTTCCTCTACAAAAATCAAGACACAAAAAAAAGTGTCTGCAGCTTCCCCCACGATACTGGATTAACCTTCCCTCAACATTGCTTCTTTTTTTTGTTTTCGGAATTTCTTTTTGGTGTTTTGCTATATTAATTAATATATTTTAACTCTGGATAAAATGTGGGTTGCGTAAAAAATATATTATTATTGTATGGGGAAGAAATTTTTTCCATTAAGAAAGGATTTCCGTTTACAATAACAATGACAATACCTGGGGCAACGCATTAACAAAGCTAATTTATAAGTGCTTACACATTCCAAATTACGACTTGTTGGTGAAGAAACCTGCCAGAGGAAGGTCAAATCTACCATTTACAACCTTAAATATATTGCATGCCGTCTTAGGAATAAAACTTCTTACCGGGGATAAAATGTGAGGCTATCTAACAAATAAAAATTCCGAAACGTAGGATTTGTGTCACCTTTTCTCACTGGCTTAAGATTGTTTTTTTGTTTTCGTTTTGTGCTGCCCTGAAAATGGAAAAGCTTAGTAAAACAGAAAGAAGGCGTGTGCTTGGGTAATAACAGGTGTTAACATGGGTAGAGGAGTTTACCCTAGGATATGATTTGTTTCGGATCTCTGTTTTTTTTTTCTTGTGGGTACTCATCGGCAAACGGTTAAACTAAACCTTAATCTTGTTCTAGTGTACATCTAACTCTAGAGATGTAACACCATTGGTTCAGACCCTTGATATGTGCGTGTGTGTGTGTGTGAGTGCCCATAAACTAAAGAGACACGCGCAATTTTTTTTTAATTACTAATTGTTTTTTAATTCTTGTAGCAAAAAGTGTAGAGGGGGGAAAAATGTTGGCTTAGATTCAAATTAATTTCTGAGAAATAAATTGTTGATGCGTATGGCACGCATGGGAAGGGATAGGTGGGAACCCTTACCATGACTTCCTGGTTTTTATGTGGTGGAGTATCATCATCCTATATGGCTTTTATAACTCCGAAGGATTGAATCTCGTCTCCATCGTCAATAACAGTACATATAGATATTACAGATTTGTGCAATTTGGTGAAACTGGACCTGATTGTTTTTTCCGACCCTTAAAGTGTCCAAACCATATTTTTTTAAAAGATAGTGAGGCTAGTACCATTCCTCTTTATTTTTCGGTTTTGTTTTTCCGAAACCCCCTCTCCCCCCTCCAATTTAGATTGAATAACAATCGGGTGTTTGCATTGAAAAAATCGTTGCATTGAAATGAACCCCGTTTGTACACACAAACGTACCTTTCGTTAATATCCATTGCCAAGCGGGTGAGTTTTATTGAACCCGAAATTGCGTTGAATCTTTCCCAGGGATAAACCTCAGTAAAAAAAAAAAAAAAACATTCAGCTCGGTGATAACATCTCAAACAAACAAAAAAATTTCTGAAAGGTTCCAGATCCAGCTCATGCAGACCATCATATGTGCGTGACTTGAATGGAGAAAGTAATGACCTGTGAATACATTGTCAGTGATTAGATATACCTGTCTATGCAAGATGATAAAGTATAAGCACAATGGTACAGCCCCCATATTGTCTGTAAGCCCATTGTCATTCTTACCTCGGCTCTAATGGTTTTTTTTGGTTTAACCTGCCAAAAGACCACAGTGTTTTTTTGAGTTATAATTTCACCAAATTGTTGGGAGCTGGGGGGCGAGGTCTGTGCTATACATAAGACGGCTAATCATTATAACCGTTACCCCAGCAGTCATTAACAATCAAGAGGAAGTGGTTTCAAGCACCCGTTTAACATGTTATCCAGTTACACATTTTCTTTGTTTAACTAAGCAGCTAAAATATTTCTCTTGTATTATTTCGGGAAGATTATCTGTTCAAAATTTTGTGGATTGTTCCGTTTTTTTTTTTTTTGCTCGGTCTTTCTTTTGTTTCCCCCAGCATTTCATGTTCTTTGTTAAACAATTGAAAAAGGATAGGAATTACTAAAACAGCCAGATACGTTTGTTATCATCTAGATACGAAGTACTCCCCCCCCCCCCGAAATGCAAGGGTCACTACCCCTCCCACAGACACTTTTCTATATTCATTGTTGCTCTAAGGTATACATTTACGGGTGACCTACTCCTCGAGCTTATCTAGCGCATATTATTAATCATCCAAAAAGGACACCCTCCCCAGAAAACAGTACCGAATGTGTTGGGATCCTGTACTCTTTTTTTGGGATCCGCAATATCCCTAGTTTTCTGAGCCAAGAAAGGTGGCAAAAATTATTTGGGCTTTTATTATACCCATGTAATTTTCTTTTGCTTTGTCCGGATATGTGTTTTTCCAACTACCAATCCTCATCGTCTAAAAATGGTGAATACAACTCCATTTTTTCTAGGGCAAGCTTTCATTCGTATTGCTGGTTATTGTGTCTCAAAAAAAAAACTCGTAATCTTCTTTACCTTCCTCGATACCTAACAATCCTAAGAATGTAGCGTCGCACAATGAGATGAATGGTTTGTTTTTTAGCCAAAAAGGTGTTTGTCATATTACCGTAGCAATATTTATGCCCCCACAAAGAAAAAATTGGAAATGGCGCATGATCAAAAAATAATCCTATTACTCCAGGAAAAATACAAAAGAAAATATAAAAAAAATATTCTCGCGGAACTTCTTTCAAAAGGGCGGCGGTGGCGGATTATTGTTACAAAAATATTTTTACAGACACAGAACCAAATTTTGTGTCTGAAAAAATAACCTGTATTTGGAAAAATCTCTTACAACCAGAAATTTATTGCTTTGTTATTTGCAAAAAAAAAAAAAAAGGCAACTTGAAAGAGGAAGCTCAATCCCATTTTTCATTTGCGGTGGGGATAAAAAAAAACGTACAAGCGATCATAATTAATGCTGAGACATTAAACAATCAAGGTTCCAATCCACGGACAATCCCAAAACAATACAAAAAAAAAATGTGGTATTATCGGAACTTTCTCACTCTAAACACGGATAATTAGTAAGGAAAAATTCGTAGTTGTTCCTTACAGTATGGGGTGCGTTCAGGATGTACCTTCTCAATTCGGTTTCGGCGTTTTGTACCTTGCTGGAATGCAATTGCTTGTTATTAATCCCGTTTTTTTTTTGTTTTTTTTATTTCTTGCGGCAAGCTGTTTATTCCTTTTTGTGATACGTCAGGTGGTTTTATTATATTTCGTATGCGATACCAGAAATTGGCACTTCAGAAATATCATGATTTGATCGATTCGAATGGTGTTATCTGTTTTGCTGAGTAACTGGAGAGTGTGAATTCTAAGCCATGTGGTTTAACCCCAATATTTCAACTCACAGAATCTCGGATTATTTTTTTTTTGTGTTAATTACCTGTTCCCAACACCCGCAAATAATATTTATGGGATTAAAAAAAAAAGGACTCAAAATCAAGAGTTCAAATTGCAACTACCGAGATCAAAAAAAAAATAATAATATCCAAGGAGTTTGAAATCCCCCATCCAAATTGGGAATTGCTTTACGCAAAAGAAGGGCCATAGCTGACCAATACAACGCGTCTGTGAAGTTCCTTTCAACGTATGGTTCGTAATTTTATTGTATGTTTGAAGTCTAATGATCCATTGTATACTGACAATGCCCGGGCGGACCTAATACTACCGGGGAGACATTGTCTTGGACTTTTTACTTGTAGAGAAACATTAGGAAAAGAAGGTGGTGGGGGTGGTGGGGTGGGGGGCCCACCTCTAACGAAGTTAGGTGGATCCCTGTACAAGATTCCAGAAGCAGAAAACTTTCACTTTCATCCCCTTTGTACTACTCATTTCTGTTCTGTCGATAATTTTTCCCTCATTACCGGGAAATGAGCCTAGCTGGGCATTCCTGGTCTGGGCTGGAAACAAATCAATGAATCCTTGGATATTCCGTTGTCTGTGTGTGCCTGTTGTGGGGTTGTCTAAGCATTGTGAAAATGAACCCAACTAATTTATTTTTGAAATACAACTATAGCAGAACAGGTTTAATTATTACCACCGCTCCCCTATAACTAGACTAGACTTTGTTGATTCCAGTTCATATCTACTCATTTGATTCCCTTCTTTTCTGTTGCTAACCAAGGTGATTGTATATGGTATTCAGCATATACTTACTGTTCAAATATTTGGCTGTTGTTAATTCCTTTATGTGGAGTGGTGTCTCACCTCTTCTTCTCTTTTCACATCTTCTTGGGCATTCGTTTTCAATACCCCATTGGATCCAAACTCTTTATTTGAAATCTTGTAGCGGTCTAAGCATGGTATAGTTAAAAAAGGGTTAAGAATGATAATTGAAAAATGAGGTTCACTAATTCTCTTTAATGGGATTAATTTGGTAGAAAAGTTACTTAATTAAGCAATAAAAAAAAGAATGTCTAATTAATGTTTTATGCCAACCATCGACGAAAATTCTTCATTAAATCTAATTTAGATCTGAACATAGGGTCAAAGGCAAAGTCAACGTCAACGTCAACGTCAAAGTCTCCCCTTTGTCGATACAGTCACGATGATTAGAATTGCAATGGATTTATTGTTAAAAAACAAAAAGCTACTAATAACCTTAGTTAAGGAAAGAGGCTTTGGTTGCAAAACCCAAAATGCAATTGTTGACATGAGCATGAGGTAATTTCCATTAACCAAGTGGGAAAGGGAAACCACTCATTTTTCGGTTATTAAATTACTTTATGTAACAATGGACCTATAGACGCGAGGCTATGATCAGCTCATTGTGAGGTTTAAATTCTGAATGCCGCAAAATCCTTTTCTGGCGATGAAATATTAGTTGTGAGAGAGTTATACCACTGCTCAATTAAGTATCCCACCTTGAACTCTACACCCCCCCTAGTTTCGGGATTAAACGTAAACGTAAACGTTCGAAAGTGTTGGGTTTATGAAGAACCTTGAGGAAGACTGGAGTTAAAGCACATAATAGCCAGAAGTTTATTTCAAGTGATGGTTTTAGAATTAACAAAACATGGAATCACCTAGAACAAGGCAATATTGATGAGCCAATCAGATGTGATTTGCGGCCCAGATCTTGGTGCACATGTGGTAAGTACGCCTGTTTTTATTGCGCAAAATTTTCTTTTTAAAAAATAATCCCCTTTGCATGAGTCTAAAATCTCGCTTCTTTTTTCGCTTCCGCGATTAGATAACACCATTTCATTTGACAGTTGCTTCGATGGTGAGTTGTGATTTCCAGTACGGAAAATTATATACAAAACTAAATGCTAAATCATCTCATAAGAATTGTGCTAAAGGAAGATCTTACTATTTGGAAAGATGCCCTCATCGCAGACCCATTGGCAATACCAACAACTCAACAAAACAGAAAAGGGACTTTTTTTTTTTTGCAGTCCCAAGTAAATAGATACCCAGCCTTTCAACGAACCCAAAATTGTAATTGCCCCCTTTCCTTCAATACCCCCCCCGTATGTTCTTGCTTTCATGCTTAGTCTTGAATAGCCAACATTCTAAATTGCCAACACCAAAACATGATATTATTGATTCGATTTTTTGAATGACAGAACTCTGTTTTTTTTGGGGCGGGCGTGGGCAGGCGTATATTTTCGAAGATTCCTTATTTGCTTTCGGTGAAGTACAATAGATTCCGATCTTTGATTGAAGACGTGCATCGATTTCGCTGCCATATAATAGCTATCCAAGATCGAGATCAATCCCCCCCATGTGATATTTACTTTTACTTTTTTTTTATTTGCCCTAACTGGTTGGTTCCTTTTTTTTTTTTTTTTGGTCTCTCTCTCTCTTTATCGTCAGTCTTTTAGCACTCGTAATAATTGACGTAATCCAATCCTTATTTTGCAAAACCTTAAATCCTGAACAAGGAGGACACTTTAGTAGAATTATCGTCTTTTTGCATGATGTATTTCACACATGCTTTGTCTTTGATTTCAAGCGGTATGTATTCCGAGAAGCATTATGGATATTTCCCATGTGTATCCCCTCTTTTTCGTCCACTTGCAAGGGTTATCAATCTTCCTCTTTGAAACCAGCAGAAAATGGAACAGAAAAGAAAATAAAAAAACACTCAAATCGAAGTCATTCCCCTTCCTTGAAATTTCTTAGTTTTTCTTTTTTTTTTTATTTTGGTAAAGCATTCCCACTTTTTCCTGATTTTTCAAAGATCATAGTAGTTTTAGACAAAGCAACATAGCGCTTTTGGTATTAAAAAGACTAGTATAGATATTTTGTTTGCAAGCTCAGAATTAAAAAAATCCTCCAATTATTTTCTTAGTAGCGAAAAATCATTCCATTTTGATAGAAACTAGCCAGGGACGACACCCCCAGCGAGAGCAAAAAAAAAAAAAAAATAAATAAATAAAACCAGTGACAGCTTTGAAATTCTTTAACAAGGCTTTAAAGGAACATACACAAGACGACAATGTTCGGCACTATTGACCCGAGCGGGAATAACAATAGTAATAATAACAGTACCATAGATGACAGTGAGTTTAATAGTCTATTAGACAACCTAACATCCACTTCCCAAATGGTAAATAACACAACCACGCTTCAACAACAACCGAACCAGCAACAATCCTCACAACAAAAGCATCGGCCTCTGTACATTCAACAAAACCAGATTCCCACTCCAACAAATACAGCTAATAACACATTGCCGATGTCAAGTCCAAACCTACCGCCTAATACTGTTAGTGACTCCCTAGCGAAAGATCCTTACCAATTTTTCTTGGCCCATTTATATAACTATTTGATATCTGCTGGATTGAATGAATCAGCACAAGCATTATTATCGGAGTCAACATCAATTCCTAATAATGTTATTAATCTAGCATCTCAAATAGAAAAATCAATACCGTCATCTCAAATGTCACTAAATAGTTCCAATGAAGAAACCTTTTTGTATGAATGGTGGTGTATGCTCTGGAGTTTACAATCATCAGTCAATCCAAATTTAAATCAGTTGCTAAATAGTATGCCCAATCAACAACAGATGATGATGTTACAACGGGGGTCAGTTTCAACAATGGCACAGCAACAGCAGATGGCCTTGCAGCAACAGGCAGCAATGCGACAACAAGCATTGCATCAACAGAGATTAATGATACAACAACAGCAACAAGCTGCTGCCGCTGCGGCAGCGGCAGCATCAGCATCAGCTGGGGGTATGAATGTATCGTCTCCCCCAATCACTCGTCATCAATCGATTGGCAACAACTTGGTAGTTCCAAAGACAGGAGGGTCAACCCCCAATAAAATGGGGCCACCAAGCGGAAAATCTTCTCCAAATATAAATGCTGGTTCTAACCAGTATGAATCACAGTCGAGGGTACAACAATTAAAGGTTCAGTTTCAACAACAAACATTGTTCCAACAGCAGGCTCAACGAGCACAACAAGCACAGGCTGCTCAACAACAACGACAATTCCAACAATCCTTACAATCTCCTGTGTTGGCGAACGGACCGCAAGGTCAACAACTCCCCATATTACAGAACCCAAATGCTCAATCTCCCCCAGCCGATATGAATAAACTTAATCAAGGAATAAACGACTATCAGATGAATTTGTTACAAATGGAAAATCAGAATAATCTACAAAAGAAACAATACTTGATGAAGCAGAAACAACAACAACAACAGCAGCAGCAGCAGCAAATGGCTACATCTAATCCACAATTTATAAATAATGTACCCAATGCAATGAGAAGAACCTCAATGGAGACATCAAATCCCATGATTATCCATCTGCAACCACCACCACCACCTCCACAACTCCAACTTCAACAACAACAACCGCAATCGGTTCCACAACCGCAAATGCAGCAGCAACCGCAGCAGCAACCGCAGCAGATAATGTATCAGAATATCCAACCTCCGCCACAACAGCAACCACCTCCCCCGCAACAACAGGCGGAGTTGATGGATGATGCGATGTTGTCAGGCATGCTAGATTTCAGTAATAATTCAACACCGCCATTAAACGGAAAAGATGATTCTATACAAGCCCAACAAGGGCCGGGATTTAATCTCCAACAGGAACGTCTCAAGTTCATTCAACAACAACAGAATCAGAACAATGGGGGAGAGATAAAGGATGAGAATAACGCCAACAATGATTATATCATTGGTACTGATTGGTTGAGCTCAATGGGGTCTGGTCCAGGATTTGCATAGAGAGATTGTGATGTAATATATGTATAAAAATAGTGAAAATGTAGCATTAGCCTATTTATGTAGCGATATGAATAATAGACAATTTGAAATTTTATCAGGCATATGACAAAAAGAAGCACATGGAGACAGTTTCCGAAATGTAAAGTGGAGAAGTGTCTACGAGAAGAGCAGTCAATGACTCCCAGCTGATCCTACCCGTACGTATTGTAAACATGCACCGAGACGAACCCTATATTGTGCTATTGAGGTCCAATAAATGAGGAAATGCATTGGTTGGTCTCATATGCGGGAGCAGCAAAATTGCTTCTTATATGGGGTTCGTCTTGTTGCTTGTGCGTTGTTTGATTTGACTGTGAACAAGATCCCCACACCCATTCTTTTACAACACATACATCAAATCAAGATCCCCACCGACATTCTGATACCATACAGAAATCAGACCATCTTACTTTCGAAAGTCATTATGAAGCTGACAATTTTTTAAGTTCGTTTCAAGAACATGGTGGGGGGTGGTGGATGCCGAGGATATGGCTGTACTGCATATAGTGCGGCTGAGAAACTCCCAAAAAGGCAACTTCCCGTTGTTTTTTTTTTTTTAGCTTTGTAAATTTTTCTTCACTAAAAGCACCATTACACAACCTAACAAAGTCATTGATACCCAACCTTAAATAGGAACACGCGGATTGGTTTTTGTACTTTGGATATTTGATAACTACTTGTTTTGACTGAGGGATTGATATCAACGGTATTATCGAATTGTCAGAGATTTCAACCCCCTCCCCCCTCACACCCACATCACACCCCGCCATCCGTTAAATTGGCAACCAACAGATCAATTGTTTACATTTCGACCCTCACGGAAAAGGTTTCCCACCACCACTTTTGCTCAGTTCTCCCAAAACCCCTATACATGCCTTTTGAGACATGAACTTTGATAGAATAAACTCTCTATCAAGTTACTTCTCTGGTAATGCGACTTCAGCACCCAATGAAATGAGTGACTGGGGTATTGAAGAGCCAGTATTCCATCCAACCAACGTTCGTTCAGCAGCAAGTGGAAGGGGGTCAAGTACTAATAGTGTGGTGGAATCGAACCCTTATCATGAGTATGATCTGTTTTATGCCCCACCCAATCCAAACTTTACCAAATCTAGTAAATTGAGACAAACATCATTATCGCTGCAAATATCAACCACATCACAACACCCACCAGAGTTCCAATATTTTTATAATAGATACTGTGGACAGCATATAGTTCCAAACACTAGCAACTTTCTGAAATTCATCAAGAAGTATGTGTCATTGGAGGGAAAGTTGGATGAATTCTGGGAGAAGTTCAAGTATAATCTAATCATAAGCAATTTGTTAGAAGATTCGATGATTCTTTCAAAACAAGAGCAGAGTTTGTCTAATCTACAAAATACTTTAAAGCAAGCACAACAACAAAATAGCAAGGCAGGTACTTCATTTGTTCAATTGCTAAATTTTGATGGAACGGTATTGAAAATTACCGACAAGGAATATCAATTGATATACCATCTGAAGTATAATAATATAAATTCAGTGATTTATTTGATTAATTTGATTATTTATTTGTTAAAACAGCAGCAACAACGACAGCAGCAGCAACAGCAGCAGAAGCAACAGCAACAGCAACAACAGCATAGATCGTCTACCAACATTACCCCAGCTCAGTTCAAGCTATTTAAAATTATCACAATCATCTCGATGAAATTAATCAAGTATAAAAAGTTAAGGATAATAATTGATACCAACAGAGTTCTCAAGTCTTTAAATGAATTCTTAGTCGTCAACTATAACATAAACAAAAAATTGATCACAAACTTGATAAACTTGAAAGAGTTTGAAATATATAATTTCCTCCCAAACAAAAACCTTCCTGATCATAACTATAAACAGAAGTTAGCTGACCATTTGCTTAACTCGTTATCATTTCTAATATTGGATTTAAGCTCTTCAATAATCAAGTTATTACCAAGCCTGAATGGAAATTTGTTCCAGCAGTATTGTACTTTAAACAATGTCAATTTTGAAACCTTGACTCAGGAATATGATGGGAAAGATTCCATTCAAAACATAGTGTTCAATATCAATAAATTTAATCAATTGCGAAAATTATTCATATGTCAATTGCTAACAATCAACGAACCTCAAGAGCCCACCTTTTTCAACCATCGATTAATGCAACAATTTGGTCTCGATAAGAAAATTGACGTAGGAAAGAATATGTATATGGCGGAGAAACTCGCCTTACTACAAGAAATCCTTAAGGACCATAATGAAACTGCAGGAAATATACACCGATTATTTGCCAAGTTTGAAGTTTCTTCGCATCAGCAACACGTCAGTCATGAAGACGATGATATTTTGAAGATACCTCAACTGCAACCACCACAAGAGCCATCAGTGCTTCATTTAGATCACCTAATATCTAAATTAACCACCTTGACGCAAAATCTCAACTATTTCAAAAATTACAATGATGCATCTGCAGATGAAGACGATGCAAAGTTGACAGTATTTCAAAATTTCAATCAGGATTTAGTTGCCATTAGCCAGATATATCAACAAGTCTCGTATGACTTGAGTAATCAAGATATGAGAACAACTTCATCCCAGTCATCATCATATTCAGGAAGTTTATCAAATTCACAAAATGGAGCTTCAACATTTAATCTAAAACAATTCAAATCAGGAAGACCTAAATCTGAAGCAAACACCCCCCAAACTAATGGGGGGTCGGGGTCAAAACCTCCAAATGAAGCCAGAAAATCAAAGAGGTCATCTGGCGGTTTTCAAATCCTAACAGTATTGGAAGAAAATGGCGCACCCACTTCACATCTGAGAAACCCATCTGCAATCATTGATGATGCCTTGGATGGGAGTGGAGCATACAACCAGTTTACCCTCGATCAATTATCAAGGAAACGCGGCGGAGGAGGAGGAGGTGGAGTGGTGGAGGAGGAGCAGCGGTCAATGTGAATCGATTCTCGTTGAATTCGGTACAATCCAATATCAGTGGCCTTACTGATTTAATCAATTCCACCAATATGACCACCAACGGACCCGAGGATTACTTGGATGATAATGATGAACCAAATATATTCTCAAAGCTGCAACTACGAAATAAATTAGAAGAGAGTTTTAATCGAATATATAATTTGGAGAATGAGAATGTAGCATTGAAGAAATCGATGAGTGGACAAAGTCACAAATTAGAACATATGGATTTTGAAAGAACGGATACCAATGGACAATTTTTGAATGATTTAGAATTTAAATTGTCGAATAAACTATCACATAAACTTTCAAACATTACCGAGGGGACAAGTCAAGGATGAGAATACACACATATATATATCTCTTGAAACGCCCCTCTATTTTATGTATAATATTTTATTTATAACATTTTATTCTTAATAACTAATATACACTTTTTAAAAATCAAAACTTATATAGGGGCCGGAGTAACATTACCAGAAAATTCCCCTTCACCTTCATGATACAATTCTTGAAGTTTTTTACTAGATAAAGCATCATCAGCACTCACCACGCTTCTCTTTTTCTTAACCTCGTTGATTATTCCTTCCGGTTCGGGAGTTGAATTGACCGAAGTAGAATCATCGCCAGCTGAGCTTCCCGATCCATCACCCAATAACAAAAACGCCACATCCTTCTTCTTATTGGCATTTTCTTCCTTCTTTGATAACATAGGCTTACCTTCCATAACCACCTGTTGAACTTGTTCCTTTTGTTTTGCTCGATCTCTCATTCTTTCTTCAATACTTCCCCTAGTCAACAATCTATACACCGTCACCTGTTTAGTTTGTCCCAATCTATGTGCTCTATCCATAGCTTGTGAATCAATAGTAGGATTCCAATCAGAATCATAGAAGATGACAGTGTCTGCTGCGGTTAAATTAATACCCAATCCACCTGCTCTAGTACTCAATAAGAAAATGAAGATTTCAGGCTTAGTTTGCCAATCATGAACCAAATCCCTACGATCGTCCAATTTCGATGATCCATCTAATCTAATATATTTGTATTGTTTATAAGTAAGGAATTCCTCCATTAAATCCATCATTTTTGTCATTTGGAAATATATCAATACTCGATGATCATTCTGTTTCAAATCAAGTAATAAATTGGCCAATTTGGATAATTTACCCGATTCAGTAATGAATCGGGTCATGCTTGGCATTCTAATATTTGAATAATCTATCGCTTTATTGATTGGTTCGGGTAACATTTGCGATTTTGGATATTGGTCTAATGGCACTTGTTGTTTCATTAATTCATATTCCGAGTCTAATGATAATGGAATCAAGGCTGATCGAATTGAAGCATTGAATAAAGTATCTTGTAGTTTATGGATAAAGTTTCTTGATGAACAATTGGCAGTGATAGGAGGGGCATTTGCATTTGGTTCCGCCCCGGGAGATAAATTATTAATTCTCATATCTTCATAAGCTATATCTGTTATTGAATATAATTGAGATAACACTGATGAATTTTCAATGGCGGAAAATTTATTCTCATAGTCGGCAATTAAAATTTTTTTGTTAGAGGGGATATATTCCCCATCATATAAATAATTGAATCTATTCATTTGGGAATAATTGACATCAGTATATGATTTCAAGTCAATTGCTTTGGTGATTAGATCCTTGTTGGCAATCGTTTTTAATTCGCCTGGTGAAACACCTACAAATCTCAACCAATCGAAAGCATCACTATCGCGAGTATTTTCCGGATTATAAATCGAGAGTGTTTCAAATATCGACAGCTTAGAATCATTCTCAAATGATGGAGTTAACAATTCATTATAGACCAACCTAGGAATATCCATTCCAATCAAATTCTCCGAAGAATATATCAATTCCAATTCACTTTCACGCAAAAACGAACCAGTTTCAGCAAATTTAGCCAATGAAAATGGAGATTTAACATCAGCTCTTTCGAATAAATCAGGATGATTACAAACTTTTCTAAATTGCATAACCAAATTAATCAACGAAGTGGCATCATCTCCTATACCACCACCACCACTACTACTTGGACCAACTACATTATCTAACAAGTCCATAATACTAATTTGTGATCTCAACATTTGATAATATTTTTTCTGCCTATTAGTCAAATCACAAAAGATATCAATTTCAAGCTTGTCACCCAATTCGGATTGGACATTCTTCTTGATACGTCTCAACATAAATGGTTTCAAGATCATATGTAATCTTCTCAATTGTTGCTCATCCAAATTTGTGTTTGATTGAGCATGACTTTCGATATCTTTGGAAAACCAATCACTGAATTCATCATGAGAATCAAATAATGAAGGCATAATGAAATGTAACAAGGCCCATAATTCCTGCATTGAGTTTTGGATAGGAGTACCTGTCAACAACAATCTATTTCTACATTGGAATGATAATAAAGTTTTCCATCTTGAAGATTGGGAAGATTTGATCGCTTGGGCTTCATCCAAAATCATGTATTGCCACCTCATCTTTTGGAAATATGCCACATCGGCCACTACCAATTGATAAGAGGTAACAAGAACATGAAATGGTGAATCTTTACCATATCGGAAACTTTTTCTATCCCAAAATTTTCTTAAAATCTTACGATCTTTAGCATTACCCCAATATGGCAATACTTTAAATTCGGGAACAAACCGAGATATTTCTTGTTGCCAATTATGTAAAGTAGAGGCTGGAGTCACCACCAAATATGGACCCCAAATATTATGCGTTTCAGCTAAATAAGCCAATACCGAGATTGATTGTACTGTTTTCCCCAATCCCATTTCATCAGCCAAAATACCATTAATACCTTGTTCATATAAATTAGCTAACCAATTCAACCCCTTGATTTGATATTCTTTCAACGTACATTTTAACATCAGGGGTTGAGGAACCGACAAGTCTCCTAATAAGGTTGGATTTTGGAAATTCATCTCTTCACCATTGGTATCTGGGTTCTTGAAATCATCATCGCCAGCATCAGCATTAGCATTAGCATCATCGCCAGCATGATCATCAAATTGTTTGGCTCTAGATTGTGCTGCCTCAAGGGCATTTTGGGCATTTTGAGCAGCGGCAAGATGTAAGGCGTCTTCGTCTTCATTATCGAAATCAAGAGTATTAATATCATGAGATTCTCCCGATGGGTCCATATCGGCGTATTTATCCAAATGAGCTTTATCATTAGCTTGAGTCAATCTTGGATCGGAATCACCAGCTTCAATTTCATCAGTTTTGATCTTTTTAGAAATGAAATGAGAATATAATTCAGTTTGAGTGATTAAGAAATTCAATTTTCTTGATTGTCTCTTTGCTTCACGTTCTTCTTCTTCCCGCTTGGCTTTATCTAATAATTCCTTTTCATACTTTTTACGAACTTCACGTTCGATTCTTTCATTACGTTTCCAGAAATTAAACATTTCTCTCATTGCTCTTCTAGCTTTTGTCACTAAATCCTTTTGATTCTTGGTGTTACGTGCTTGCCATCTCTTGGCTTCTCTTGCTGCTAAGATTGTAGTCTTTTTAAGGTTGATTAATTTAGCTTGAGTAGATTGTTGCATTAATCTACTGACTTTAGGACCATCTTTTCTGGACATATCTTTCCAAATTGCCACATACGTATTATCATATTGTCTAATATAAGCTTTATATTCCTTGGAGTTGTTATTGACTGGAACACCATGTTTATGAGTGGGCTCTTTAACCGTAAGTTTAAGTTTAACTTTGGTAACATCTTCATCAGTTGATTTAACTCGTTTTTGCGGGTGATCATTAGCAGCTACTTTATCTTCTTCCATTATCTTTCTCTTTGATTTCGGACGTGAACTACGTCTGACACGTTCTTGTTGAGATTGAGCATGGGAAAGTTTTGGTTTGATTAGAACTGGAGAGGAGGAACCATTTTCCGCACCTGTTATTGCTGCAGAAGCAGCCGCTGCAGCTGCTCTTCTTTTCTTTTTCAGTTCCATTTTATGGATTTCTCTCGTGGAACCCCATTTATATTCTTTACCTCTAGTGGTGTTGTGATGTACTGGTTTTGAATAATCAATATAATTTAATTCTTTACTTTTGTTGGTATCACTAATTTTGTTATTTCTAGAACTGATATCTTCAGCAATAACTCTATCCATATAGTTTGTTATAAATTGATTAGTGTTTAATAAGAAATTGTTATATTTGGTTTCATCAAATTTTAATAATTTTAAATCATGACTTAATTGTTGGTGTTGATCTAGTTTATGGATAATGTTTATATTGTTTTCAAATTGGAATTTATAATCTGGATCTATAATGTCTGTAGCGGGGGTGTTTGTGAGGGGGTTGTTTGTGAGGGGGTTGTCCACTGGCGTTGCCAAAATCTCAGCAACTATTGATACATCGGTTTCGTGATTTCCATTTGATATGTGGTTGTTTGATTGTAGGTTTGGTAGTATTTTACGTGGCGCTGGTTGAATAGGCACAGGGGCAGTGGTGGTAGCAGTATCAACAGTATCAACAGTAGCAGCAGCAGGATGCTGTTTACTGGGTAGTGGTAGTGGTGGTGGTGTTATGTTGCTATCGTTAGATAGCATAGAAGATATGTTCATAATCGAACTATGATTGATTGATTGATTGATAAGAGTAGAGTAGAGTAGGTTAATAAAAAGATGTTGAATAAGAAAATAAAATTGTTGAATCAAAAAAGAAGTTTTTCGTTGGCGTGGTGAACGGTTAGTTTGTTTTGTTACTCTGTTTGGTTTCTCATACAATTATGTGATTGACGGGTTTACAGTTGCATCCCTCATTCGTTCTCTCACTCACTAACAAACCAACTAACAAAACTCAATCGCACAATAAAAAAAATTTTTAATGTGAAAGAACGAAAAAAAAAACTCAAATCAATTTTCATAGAGAGAGAGAAAAAAACAAACGCACACAACAAATCAGAGAAAGTGAGAGAAAGAGACAAAGAGAGAGAGTGATTAGTTGACATGAGTAAGTTGCATAGATGATGGTATATTGTAATAGATAGTAGTATGCCACATATAATCTATTAGTTAATAGTTTGTGTGTATGTGTGTGTCTATAAAACTTATTCTTGTCTCTGCGGCTTTGTTCTCACTCCCCATTCCTAAACTCTCGAACTCCTCTTCTTCTTTCTTCTTTCTTGTTCTTGTTCTTTTTTGTTCATTTCTCTCCTCTTTAAATTGCGCGCCTTTAAATTTCAATTTCAACAGAAAAGCAAAAAATTTCAAAAATGAAAATTTTGCTGAAAATTTTTTTTTTGCTGAAATTTTTTTTGCTGGAAAAACAAAATCATAAAAAAAAATAAAAAATTCTCTTTAAAGTTTGTTTTTGTTTAAAAGAAAAAAATATTTTCCGGGAAGAATTTACTAAAGCAAAGTATTAAACTTAAACCTCTATAGTTATATTAGTACCTCAACTACTTGGTGCTAGTGTGTTTATGGCCAAACTCTCTCTCCATATCAAGTACAAAAGTCTTTGTCTCTATTAAAAGTTGATGGATTCCTGCCCTATCTCCCTCTCTCTTCATTTGATTTGCTAAATTGATCAATCTTGAAAGACAGTGCAGGAGTTCATCATCATATTTTACTTGATTTCTCCCTCAACCGGTTACGTTCTTTAGCTTCCTCATCCACGAAGTAATCGTCATCATCATCACCATCATCATCATTGTCATTGTCACAATCCATTGAAGTATCTGGCGTGTGCAGACCATATTCCCGTGGTGTGTCATTCGCACCAGTCCCTCTGGATCCAATTGATCCATTTCCACCTACAAATAACGTCGTTGGCGAGTTCGTTAACTCATCAATCTGCAAGTTGCATCGATTCCCACTGGAATGGAGTTGTATTGATAATGGGGGTGGCGGGGTTGGGGGAGTATTTCTGATTTCATGCTATTAATTAATCGATCAGCTGTTAACTTTAAGACGGCAGTTGGACAGTGAATTCATTCTGGAACTTTTCAAAGTTTGCTAGGTGTTTCATTGGCTGATTCCGTAAATGCGCGTTGATGCGCGAAGCCAGTTCTATTGCCAACGGTTGTCCAGCGGCTACCGAATCTATCTAGGTATATATATCCATTATAATTGATCCCTATAAGATTACAAATCAATGGCATTGATTAATAGTAGTGGAGGCAAACAAATAGTGGTGAATGAAACCACAACAAGTTCTCATATAGAAAAAAAATGTAGACAGTTTATATGTATGGTTTCATTAGGTAAGCATTAAGTTGACAGACGCCCAATTTCAGCAGTCCCCGAGGGAGAAGGGAACTATACCGCTCCCCCCTTTTCCCACTTTCTTAGAGAAGAAACTAGCCAAATGACTTTTCTAAGAAGGTGGAAATGGAGAAGCAAGTGATGTTTCCCTATCCAAAGTAACTAGCTAGGAAACTTTCAAAGGAGACATCGGATAGAAAGCGGGATACCTTCCCGGCAGAGTGAATGGCCAGCTAGCTTCCCAAGTCGATATCTAATGATGATCAGGGGCATTTGGATAGTTCCTTAGTTGAGCCGCCAGCCAAACACTTTCTAAGAAGATATCCAAAGAGGAAAAGGAGGATGATTATGAATGATTGGCATGGGACAAATGGTGGTGGTGAAAGGTATTTGTAAACCAAAATTCTATTGGAAACTAAGATTTTTCTGAAGTCGGTATTAGTCACTGAAATCGAACTTGAAACTAAGTTAGTATTGCAATTGATGTGTATTTATAGGAAATTAGGACATACCGTCTTCAATTGGAGTGACTCAAACCACCTCAGAACTAATCTTGCTGTCCTATAAAACTTGGTTCGGTGAAGTTGATTTGTGACAACCACTCATGAAATCGTTTTTGATTTCTCAAATTGAGCTTAAAAGTAAGTTAGTATTATCATTATGGTATAGATATGACGATGTGACACATACCAGGTTCAATTGAAGTAAACAGAAACTCCAATATGAATAAAGCCGAACAAACCAACTTGAAGAAGAAGAAAAGAAAGTGACATAAAAATGGTTTTGTTTTTGCCGCAAATAGCATCTATTTATACTCGAAAAAAAATATAGAGAATTTTTGCAATCAGTGGCATTGACCACAAATACAACCGAGCCGCATGGATTCTGAAAATTGGTAGTAAAGCAGCTAGAAAAGATAGATTTGATTAGTGGATATAATTAGTGTATTTAAGTTCTATGTGTCTCTTAGGAGCATACCGCCAGTTCAATTGCTCCATTAGATTAGACATGTTCGTTTACCTAGAATCCATTATCTGGCTTCCAAATTTATCTACATCAGTATTAAAATCTGCCTTGGAAGGAATCTTAATCTAGGAATTCAAACTGGAGAAATGATTTCTCGATCAAGTGATGGATCGACCTCCGGTACATCGAATGCACCTATCTTAACCACCCTTTCCTGACTTGGCATGGCATGAATACTATCTTGGCTACTGTTGTATATGGATGGATGGGTTGATATTTGGGTTGACAGAGTTTTTTTTTATTGCCACCTTTCTGGTTCATCAAGCACTTGCAACATGTGATGTTAGTCAAATTGTTTGTTTGCAACTTGGACTCGGGGTTTTTGCCTTTAAGATCAAAATTCAATTTACTGGAGTGAATACCGAAGCTAAGAGCAGAAGCTATTTTAAACCCACTTTCTTCAAATATGTTGTCGTTTCACTTCTTGTTTTTTTTTAAGTTCGTCCCGGATGGTTATAATTAAGGAGAGTTAGGTGTCGTGTGTATATTTCAATAGAGTTGGGTCAACACTGGTTTTTTTAACCAATCCATCCCCTGATAGATAACAGTTTTCCAAGAGGGCGTTTACGGAAGTTAAGAACGTGGATGTAATTTAAAATTTCGCAATATGTGTTTCATCGGTGAAGATTTTCCTTATTGAAGCAAGGCAGGCCGGTTTCTAATTGGGAAGAAAAAGACAGGTTAATAAAGCTCGTAAAGGCGACCATGGTAACAAATGGAGTGTAGTGCAAGACAGACGGAAAAGGAACGGCAATACTAAGGATGGAGAGTATTCAAAAACATACATCATACTTCATAAGCAGCCGGTTCCCAAGTCAAGTGTTTACTAAAAATAATATCATTTTAATAGACTATATTTCTTTCTATATACAAGCAACCTATCATGGGAAAGTTAAAAAATAGGATAGAATTCATTATATTTCTTCAAGAAATATCCACTAGATAATCCACCAATCACAAGCAACAAATTAGGAACTGGCTTTTTGAATCCTGCGGGAATTGACCTACCCAAACCAGTGGCCAATAACAATGTACTTGCTCCAAGAGCAATTTCAAGACCATAATCCGCGTTGTTTTTTAACAAGTAACCCGCAGTACCATAAATGACCGAGAAGGAAACACCAGCAATCAAAGAAGGAACTGAGCCCTTTCTCGTGTAGCCCATAATACCACCAACGGCACAAAGCCCGGATAACGTAAATGCAGGATGATCCATACCCATTTTGAATGTCAATTAACTGTTATTTGTCTTACGGAGAGAAAGCTAGACAGAAAGAAAGAAAGAAAGAGAGAGAGAGAAAGAAGTGGTTGGTTGGCATTTTTCCTTGCGGGAAAATGTTGGTGCCAAAAGGTGGGAAGCGGAAAAAACAAAAAAGTCACCCTTCGGAGATAACGCTTGACAGAAGAGACTATATGCAGTGCCTGTGACTAGTTTCTAGCAAACATTGGGAGTTGTATCACAGGCCTTTGTTGTTTTTGCCTACTATAGAATGAGAGTACTATTTATCGTCTATAAAATCTAAACACTAGTACACCAACATATCTGATTTATGAATGGAACAACTCATCTCTTCCAAATATCGCATATATGATCTCCACAATTTATCACCTCTCCTTAAACATTCTACATCACCAATCATGATTAACCCATACTTGGCTCTTGTAAGCGCAACATTCAACCTTTTGTCATCTCTAAGGAATCCGACGTTTCCCTTCCATTATAATTAGATCTAATACATGGCATGACCATGATGTCTTTTTCATGACCCTGAAAAGCATCTATAGATAGCCTTTCCTAAGATTGTCCATGACGTCTTGGTAATCATATGACAAAGCTTCATACACTTTGGTATGCAAGTAGACTGAAGATAATGGATGAAGTGGGTTGTAATCTCTTTCACGTTTCACTGCAACAACTCTAACTGTATCATCTACATGAGTGGATACTATTTTTTTTTTTCAGCAATGTTATCAATGCCAATACTGGATGCTGCTGCTCACCACCACCACCCCTAAAATCGGGTATGATTTTGACCAGCCTAGTAATTTCAAGATGAGTTCAAAAAAATAGTAGAAGCCTTACCAGTACCTGGAGTATCTCCTGTAACACAGTGATATCATATTATCTAAACCAGACTGAATTGCCACCTAAGAATCATTCAATTTGTTCTTGTTCTTGGTAGCCTTCAAAATATTCCCGCAATTAAACTGTGCCATAGGTTAATGGCCTAAAATCATGATGCCAAACCTTTGGTTGGAAAACGTACGCATGGCATTCAAGACGCTGCTAATAGGAGCGGATTTTGGGTCATAACTTTCAAGTATCTGTGATCAGCGCTCCTTGGCAAGGGTTGATTATTATAGCTGAATAACAGAATGGTCATTACAATATATCATCAATCTTAGTCTATGCTCCTCGGTCGAAGTCTAGGCTACGAATACTCCCCCTCCCACCACCCATACCAAGGAATGTCATCATTCAAGATCAGAAAAAAAACAGCTTGCTCAGATTGAAATTGATTTGTTTCCACTTCTCTTGATTTGTCTTGCCTGAATCTATTAAGGGCCTGAGGATACAGGAGCAAACTTAGTTTGAGGTTGGTATTCATCGTATGCTGCTCTTCACGCCATTCAATCTTCATTTCCTAGGGGGAGGGGGGTTTAATTAAGTTCAGTTTATTAGTTAATTGGTCTTCTGGAAATATATACTGAAACTAATTTCTCTGCAATGGGCATCTAAAGAAGGATATGACAGTTCAGTCTTGGAAGCGGCAAGGTATTTAGTGATTGATTTTGAAAGGCGTGGCATATTTTCAGTAGACATGTGTGTATCCATTACTACCGATCGGTAGCAAACTATTGGTACTCTAGGTCAAGAATAAGGTGTGTCACTGTCAAGACGGTCTAATCGATTCACTTTGAAACCGTATTAGGCTTTGCGGTAAAATTATGCCATAGAAGCATACTCCGAAGTTTAAAGGGTCCAAAAGAGGAAAGAAAAAAAAATCTCAGTGTTGCAAAACCTAATTGAACATCAAGCGACACATAATCTTGCATCGACCTGCTTTTGAGTGACCTGTACTTCCTTTGATCCTGACTATAGTTCCACTTGCCATCTATGTATCGTCAGCACAAACAAAACAAGGAAAAGGTACTCACCAAAGACAAGTGGTGTCTCTCTCCCTCTCCTACTTGCAACCAAAAAAAACGCTCTACAATCAACAACAATATTTCCTAATAAAATGCTATTATTCTCTAAAAACAAGCTAAATGAATAAATATAAACCCTAAAGAACTGAATAGTCGTAAACAATAACCCTAACCATAATAACAACGATTACAATAAAGTAAAACATTAACGAAGTAAAAACATCTTTTTTTTCTGTTTCTCTTTTCTCTTTTCTCTCTTTTCTCTTTTTTTTCTTTTCTAAATGCAATGTGGGGGGTGGGGGTGGTAGTGATGGAAGTAGCAAATGTTATGCCACTCTATTGATTCAAAGTTATTTGTGAAATTAAACCAGTAGACATTAATTCAGAATCATCATATTGATCAGCATCTTCTAATGCAGGCAATGGAGTTAATTGATTGGTACCCATGGTTGGTAAAGAATCTCTTCTCTTCTTCGCATTTAATAATGGAGAAGAAACTGGTGACACATTTGGAATGATAAATGGTTCATTGATGTCAGTTGATAAAGTTAAGAAGTTCATAGCGTCCATTGTATTGTGTATGATTAGTGTTTTGAAAAGTAATAATAGAAAAAGAATTAAAAAGGATAGTTGCAATAAAAAAAGAACCTAGTGGCAACCCCATCCATTTAAATAGTTGAAAAAAACATGGTGAAATGCCGGCAAAGTCTTTTTTGTCATCATTCTTACCTTGCAATATTTTTTTACAAGTGATTAAATGGTGATTAACCTCCGAACCGTTTTTTTAATATTAATTATTTTGTTTAACAATGAAACACACAAAATGGAATTGAGGGGAGTCCGATAGTACATCCTTTCTTCAATAGTTATAAAGGAGGGTTTTAAGTTTTGTGTTTTCACCGAAAGGAATTAAATATCGACTGCTAAAAAATAATAATGAGCTCATGGATCACATTTTTTTTTTTGTTTATTCTTATCAAAACACAGCCAAACAGTCACTCAGCAGCACGCACGAGGGTCCTCTCCCTTACACTACCTGACCAACTTACACGAGATGACGTAAGTGATCATTCACCCTCGTGGCAAAGAAACAAATTGACATCAACTAAAAACTCAGGTGGTGGGTTTTCCCTCCTAAGGGTGAAAGGAAGACATGGAAGGTACGATTGCTAAAGATGACTTTGAAAAAATCTTTCTTCTATTATCCGAAACGAACAATCTGCCAACGCAAACTCCGAACAATTTTATTTCTTTCTTAGAAAATAAAACAGATTTGTATTCCTATTCGGACATTCATCTCCGTTGCTGATTACAAATATTGCACACCCCTCTTTAAACTTTCCATAAGCTTCTTTTTCATAGCCCCCCCCCCCCTCCTCCCAACTCCCCCCAACT